>PVKN010030233.1:0-12784 GCA_004027915.1 Capromys pilorides
GGCATCTAGGTTGTGCCTACCGTGGGACACTGTTACCTTGAAGTGACTATGAAGTTATCTGTCAGGTAAAGCTGTGACAGTTTCTATAACAATGACAGATCATTGTAGTGATGACAGGTACCAGGTGTCAGCTCTGTCCATATTCCACAATGGGCTCTGTTGACTGAATAGTATGAACGTCTGTGTCCAGTGGTTTTGGACTGCTAGCAATGTAGGTGAGGACACACAGAGATGGACAATAAGTGCTAAGTAAGTACATTAAGTGTCATGGACTTGAAGAGGGCCACACTGACTGAGTGTCCTCTTGGTGCATTTCACCAATGATGTGGCTTACAAAACTAGAAACAACACCTCATCTATCGCAGGGAGTTTTCCAATCTAGGGGTAGGGTGGAGGACAGCTGAAAAGAACTAACAGGTTATGGTGTCTGCAAGCACAGCAACTCTCCCTCAGCTCCGCAGGAAGAGATGCCTTAATGCTAGCTTCCTCCTTCATGGTACTCTCTGAAACCATTCATGTTTTCCAATCAGCATGCTCTGACGCCTCTATCTTGTTTGGGGTATTTTCTGCAATTGTGGACCCCACCTCTCCAAGGAGAAAGTCAGGCACTTGGTTTCCCACGTTCTTTGTGGCTGCATTATTGATCCAAGTTCTCCCAAGCAGATGCCCTTGGAGGATTTGCAATGGGAGAAGGGCACAGAGGGCAACTTGGATGTTACTGACTTTTCAGTGAGGCTAACTATGGAGTTTTGGGGTTCTGGGACTTATAGTCAGAACTGGGTTTCTGCTGGGATCAATGTTGCTCCTGACCATCCTACTTTCAAGCCTGGCCTTCTGGCTCTGCTGATGATTTTATGAGCTGACATATTTTAATGAATTCTTTTTTTCTTCTACTTGAGGCAGAGAGGTGTTCTGTGGTGTGTGACTGAGAACCTGACAGACATACCTCTCCGCTGTTGGTTGTTAAGGGCCAGTGCTTCCTGTTTATGTGAATGCAAATTGGACTCATTTGTTCTGTGATTGAAGGTACAGTTTCTTAAGAGTTGCTAGGTCAGAAAGAACAAGCAGGTCCCTTGCCCATTCCAAGGAGTGAATGGAAATCTCACTCCAACAAGCTTCCTGGCAGGTTGTGCACCCTAAGTACTTTGGCGATGGATTGCATTGGTTTGCGACTGGGTACCCAAGCCAGAAATGTACAGTTACCCCAGACCTCCCTCTTCTTCACCTAACCAGCCTAAACTTTAGAACATTAGTCCTGTTGACCTCATTGCTTTTCTCTCCACATCTGTAACTGCTGCCGCAGCTGCGCTGATCTGTCTCAGTCAGCTACTTGCTGCGGAGACACAACACCTAACACCCACAATTTAAAGGAAGAGAGATGTATTTTGGCTCATGGTTACATTCCATGGTGCACCGTCTGCAGGGTGGCAGAGGAGCACAGTCAAGAAAGTGTACTCCTGTTTTGAAGGACAGGAAGCAGCAAGTGAAGGCAGGAACCAGTGGAAGGAGACAAAGCCTTTAGCCCCCAGAACCCTATCTCTTCCAACCAGACCCCACCTCTTTATTGTAAGTCAGTTCTACCTGCCCAGGATTTCGTCATCTCCCAAAGCCCTTATATATGAGTGCACAAGGTCTTTGAGGATGTTCTTGATCTAAACTAGGACACCCTGGCCCAGAGTATGTGTCTAGGTGATCAGCTCTCTGTCTCTAGGCCTTGTGCATTTCAGGCTATCACTAACACCCTTAAATGTAATCAAGTCCCTCTTTCATCCAGGGTAAAATGACTCATTGGTGAAGTGGTGCCCCAGCTCCCCAGTGATCTTGCCCCAGATGTCTATTTTAAACTCACTTTCTTCCATCGCCTCATCATCTACTGTGTCTACCCGCCCACCCATCTCTAAACAGCAGGCTCACACTGCTGCATCCTGGAGCACACTACTCTCTCTTTTTGAAATGTCCTTTATTACATCATGCATTTGGCATACTCCTACTCATACTTCAAGATTTTCTGAGAATGCCACCAACTCTGGGAAACAGTGCTGCCATTTCCAGCAAAGTGTAATGCTTCTTTTTATGTCCTCCCCAAAATGCCTCTTTTTGCCTTTCTACTATGGAACTTTCCATGTGTATTTCTTACTAGAATGTGAGCATGGAAGCTAGAGTCCTTTCTGCCTCTGCTTCCTCAAGGCTGAGAGCAGTGATTGACACTTAGTGGGGACTCCATGGATGCTTATAAAGTGAATGAATGAATGAATGAGTGAGTGAATGAATGATGACAGCAATTTCAGGAGAGAACGTTGAAGTTAATCTAAAGCATTGTTAACCTTCATTTCCCAATGCAGGCTGTTATAAAAGCAGTAAGAATCTCACCAGTTCATCCCCAGCAAGCCCCTTTCTAATGGACATGTGTCCCTTGGGGGAATCTCTTTCTGCACAAGCAGCCTCAATGCAGAACCAGAAAAAGAAAGAAGCACTTGTTAATCTATAAACATCTAAGGTATCAGGGATGGTAATTAACATAGAACTCACTACTAGTTAGAAAGTAGTTAATGGTTAAAATGTTAACATTTAACAAAATAGTGTCTTCTCTTTAAGCAATTATTTTAAGTTAAGGATGCTTAGAGTGGCTTGGAATGAGAGGAAATCTTTGCAGACACCATGTGTGTTTAAGAGGCACCACTACTTGGGCGCATTCCTCATTGCTGCCATTAACCATACTAGCAAGGGCTGGCATTTACCAGAGCCTTGTGGGCTAAGACAGAGGTGCAGAATGGAAGGCAGATCTCCTTTCACAAGAATCTGTCATAGAAAAAGAAATTATGCTTGCAAAGCAAATGAATTTATTGGGAGGCAGGTGATCATTCACAATCCAAAAGGACCCTCTGCTATACAAAAGGATTTCCCACAGGGTTCTTTAAATAGGAAATGCCTCAGAGCACTTAAAATATCATTGAGTTTATAAGGACTCAGTTAAGAACTAATTCTTTCAGAAACCAATCTACTGCACAATGGGGGTGTAACTACCTTTAGAATTGCAGCATGTCCTTGCTTTGCTACCAGCCTGGCTTGCCTGCAACCTTTACAGGGAACATGTACAAAAGAAGTACTTGAAAGTGTCAGGAGAACAGATCTGGAGTCTCTTTTGACTATCCTGGCTGCACACAGAAAAGTGTCTGCCTGTTTTCTCATGTGGAACTCATGAGGTAAGTAATCTTTGGGTAAGAAATGAAAATAGTCAGCATGAAATGCCCCATAATGGAGATGATTGTTTGCCCAAGAATTAACTTGCTAGTTCCATTGTCTTAGTCACTTTCTCATCACTGCAATAAAATACCCAACACCCACAGCTTAGAGGAGGAAATGTTTAATTTGCTTCATGGTTTGGGGGATGCAGTCCGTGGTTGTTGGCTCCAAGCTAGACATAGCATGGGGGGAGAACGTGGTAGAAGAAAGCAGCCACAGAGCAGCAGGAAGGGAGGAGCTAGGAGGAAAATAGAGCCTCCGAAATTATACCCTAGTGCCTGCCTCCTCCAATTAAGCCCCTCTTCCAGCCAGCGCATTTAGCTTTGAATTTGTCAATGCATTAATCCACTGGTGAGTATAGTAACCCCATTATCCAGTCAGGTAAAAGCCTCACTTCTGAACATAGCAGACTTTGGGGCACATTTTTGATTCAGACCATAGCAATTATCATGATAAAGTGCTACAGATTGCATGATGTAAAAAATAGTTATTCATTTGACAGTTTGGGAGGCTGCACATCTGAGATCAAGTAGTGGCAGCTCTTCCATGTTTCTCTCCTAGCTTCAGGTGGCTGATGGACTCTTGGTGTTCCTTGGATTCTGTTGTTACCACAATCTCATATTTCCTCATCACATAGCACTCTGTGTGCACATACGGTGCAATTCCGTGTTAGCTAATTACATAAGTGGTGATCCTGTATCCATGTAAGCCATGTTCTGAGATACATGAGTTGCAACATTTGCATATGAATTTTGAGGCAGATGTGATTCTAGCCATAATAACTCATCATTCCTTTTAGACTTGAGTCACTGAAATGATAGACAAGCTATGGTCATTTTCTCTTGTCTGATATTTTACTCTTTTGGCCAAAACAATGCCAAGTGAAAGGTATTTTCTATAGAAACAACAGCAAGCCACAAAGGGAAGTTCTTGGGTATAGAAATTAAGGCAAAGGGAAACTCTAGGAGAGAACACATTGTACTGTGATGTGGGCAAGACTCTAGTAGTAGTTTCCTTTTACCTGCCATCTCCTCATGTGTCTCTCCCTTGCGGGAGAGAGATGTGCTCAGCAGGGTTTTGCTCACCTCCTCTCGTCCTCTTCCCACACTGTGGAGAAGTAAAAGGGAAGCTTGGTGCTCTGTTCTCAGCAAGCTTGATGTTTGACTGGGAGATTTCTCATATCCCATGAAGCCTGCTGCTGCCTGCTCTTGTCACGTGGAGCCACCTCTGCCTCCACAATTCTTCCACATCAGTCAAAGGAACAATAAGCCAGTCATTTTTTCCAACTTTGGTTTCCAATACACTTTTAAAAATAAAAGCATCAACAAATACTATTTTTTAACCATTGGATTCCTGGAAGTTTGGAGGTCAAGAGGGTAGAGGAAATGACTTTGAAGACATACTTGTTGGAATATTGGAGTTATCTCCAGAGACACAAGGTCCCACTTTGCACCCAATTTCAGTGCTAGATCCAAAATATCCTGGTTGGTCTAAATATGAAAGGAAGATAACCCAGCTCATGAACAGTAAGTCTCCAGGCATGCACTCAGTGGTCTTCAGCAATCGGAGGTCAGTCTTGATCCTAATTACTGCAGCATTAGAAATGGCGTTCTGACACCTCCTTGCCACCCATGGGATTTGAATGCCATGATGTTTCCTTCAGTGGCCTTAAAATGTCAAAAATTTCACTGCCCCATGAGGAAGCAGAGTCAAAGTTCCCATTAGCAGGAATGAAACCTCTGACCAACCCTTCAATCCCGCCCTAAACACTGAGGTTTAGTTTCAAAATTTATTCAGTAATAACTCACAGAGATCATCCTTTATATACTGTTATATTTGGCGGGCCAAATAGCTCAGTGGATTAAAGCACCTGCACACAGGCACAGGGGACAGGGGTTTGATTTCCAGGCCTGCTGTGCCAGCCCTGCCCCCAGGGTGTGCTGAGATGGCAATGGCGACTGGACGTGGTGGTGCACCTGTGATCCCAGCTCTTGGGAGGCTATAAACAGGTGAATCACTAGGAGTCTGATCCAGTAGTGAGACCCTGAACACCCAGTAGACCCTTCCTTTAAATATATATATATATATATATATATATATATATATATATATATATGTTATTATTATTATTATTATTATTATTATTATTATTATTATTAATTCACACCAAGGTTTAAAAATCCTCAACAGAAGCCTTCTCGAGGCCCTAAGTGTTCCACTGGCCAGTTCCCAAACCTGTAGTGTCTGCTTTGACATTCATTTAACAAATGAAAGAAAGCTCTTGCTTTCTGAGTGTTCTGCTCATTTTTTTTGCTCCTGACACTGAGAACCTGGACAAGACCCCTGGTCTGGCAACATCCCACTAGCCACACTTTTGATAATGCCCCCTTGTGCTTATGGTATAACCATGTGACTTGCTTGGGCCAAAAGGAGTAGCTTCAAAAGTATTCATGCTTTAGGGTCTGCCCTTTCCCTGCTCTTGAAACCTATCCAGTGAGCAAACCCAGCTAGCTGGCTGGAGGGAGCAATACTCCATAAATCAGAGACAAGTTATCCCAACTAATTCATCTTAGATTCGCCAGCTCTCAGCTGAATCTGAACAGATTGCAGAAGTTTGAGTGAGTTCAGAACGTGTTAGAGAAATCTTGACCCACCTGGCAAATTTGCCCACCCCAAACTGCAGTATCTCTGATTTGTCAGCTAAAATAATGTCTTTTTTAAAAGAGTTGTTCATTTTGGCAGTGGTTTGTCATGTAGTAAAAGCAAACATAGATATATTCCAAAGGGTTTTCCTAGATCATTTTCTGCTGGTGAGATCATATGTGTTTGGAAAATTTAGGGACAGTTATCTATAGAGCCAGGTCACATTTGGGTGATCTTGGGTGGGACATGGGATTCGTTACCAATTATACATTTGTGGTCAATTTTTGACTCCAAATTGGAAGCATAGATAGTAAACTTACATAGAAGATAAACTTGCAAATCAACTTCTTGACTTGTTAGTGGTTGGGAGTTTATAGAGACAGAACAAAACATAATGAAGGTCAGGGATTGATTAATAAAGGTGAGAAGTAAACATGTCTTTTTCAGGAATAGCGGAGAATTTCCTGGAATTTGGCTGCCACTTTTTTTTTGCATTTTATTGAGGCTGCTACATAGTCTAGGCTGGCATTAAACTTGAACTCATGGTGATCGTCTTGCCTCAGCCTTCTGAGTGTTGGCATTACAGGCATGTGCCATAGCAACTGGCGTTTTATTCCTTTTATGGTACTTTCCCATAATCCTCTTTATGACTGTTGTTCATTGTCAGGGCCCTAGAGTGGAATGTGTGTCATCAGCATGCAGATGGGGTTTTGGCAGAGTTGTCTGTGGTAGCTCAGGTGGCCAACTTTTATCCAACCAGTTTCAGCGAGTCTACCTGAAAAGTGACCACAGGCCTGTAGGTATCTTGTTCTCAAAATAAACAAGATTACAGCAGGGTACAAATTCAGTTAGCTCAGGCAGTACATGATTAGGATAGGTTACGACATTAGGGTCTCAAAATTCAAAGACCCAGTCCAGAAATGGGCATCAGAGATGAACACACACTTCTCAGAGAAACAAATTCAGCAAATTCATAAATATATGAAGAAATGCTCCACATCACTAGCCATCCATGAAATGCAAATCAAAACAACACTTAGACACCATCTCACCCCAGAAAGAATGGCTATTATAAAGAAATCAACCAACAACAAGTGTTGGAGAGGCTGTGGGGAAAAAGGAACCCTTCTCCAGTGCTGGTGGGAATGCAGACTGGTGCAACCATTATGGAAAGCAGTGTGGAGACACCTTAAAAAACTAGAACTGGAAATCCCATTCAATCCAGCTATCCCCCTACTGGGAATTTTCCCAGAAGAACTGAAAATGTCTATCATAGTGATATCTGTGCACCTATGTTTATAGCAGCCCAATTTGTGATAGCCAAATCTTGGAAACAACCAAAATGCCCATCATCTGAAGAATAGTTGAAAAAGATGTGGTATTTTTATATAATGGAATGTTACTCAGCTATAAAGAATGATAAACTAGAAGACTTTGTATATAAGTGGATGTATCTTGAAGATAAACTCATAAGTGAAATAAACCAGACCTACATGTGTAAATATCATGTAGTCTTTTTAGAATCAACCAACTCCAAATCATGGCACTATGTCAAAGTGGGTAACAGCTATAACAAACAACAAAAATTTCAGTTGCTTAACAGAGTGAAGCTATATTTCTCCTTCATGTCACACTTCATTTACGGGTAGTGTATTTCTGGCATCTCATGTGTCTGTGGTCATCTGTGGAGTGATCAGGGCTAGCTAATTTGAGACAGCCCATCTGGGACACCTTGTCTCTGTTACATGTAACACTTCACCCTTCAGGAGACTAGGGGAGATTGACTATGTTTATATACATCCACAAAGAGACACAGGGACAGTGACTTTTATGTTATAACTTGACTGAATCACAAGATGCTCTGGTAACTGGTTAAATATTGTCTTGGGATGTGTCTCTAGGGGTGTTTCCTGAGAGATCAGCATTTGAATTGATAGGCTGAGAAAATTGCCCTCTCCAGTGTGGTGGGCATCCATGATAGGCTTGAGTAAAACAAACAGAGGAAGGGAAGATTTGTGGGCTTTCTTTCTGAAAGGCTGAACTAGAACATTAGTCTTCTGCCTTTGTCCAGTTTCAAGACTTCAAACAATGCCACCATCTTGCCAAGGTCTCTAGTCCACAGAAAGAAGATCTTGAGATATTTCAGTTTCCATAATTGTGTGAGATAGTATATGCTGTTACATATGTTTATATATGTGTGTGTATGTGTATTTATTATCTACTTTAATGGGTATATGCCTATATAGGTATCTATATCTATCTATCTAATCTATCTTCTATCTATTGTCTATCTGTCTATCTATCTCCCCATTCTATTTTTTCTGTTTTTCTGCAGCTCCATGATTCATACAGAGGTCCTTGCCCCTTCCATCCAGTGTACTTTGTCCATTCAGCAGACTAGAAAAGAAAAAGAGCAAGAACAAGCTGGCCAGACTTATTTTAGGATCCAGGGCTGTCTTAGTTACTTTTTACTCATTGCTGGGACAAATAACCAACAGTCAAAATAAAGGAAGGAAAGGTTTATTTAACTCACAGTTACTGGAGGTTTCAGTCCATTCTCAGCTGGATCCAAGACAGAGAGGCACAGTGCAGAGGCCAGCAGTTCATGGCAGTGGAACAGCAACAATATGGTGACAGAGGCAACAGAACAACCAGGGGAGCAGAAAGCAAAAGAGCAACAGCATGAGTCTGTCTCTCTGTCTCTCTTTATATCACATTCAGGCTCTCTGCCTCAGCCTATCTGCCTTAGGCTACACCATAATCCCAGAAGGACTCAGGCCCATAGTCCCATCAGTACTAAAATACATAATCCCAGTGGATCGTGAATCAAGTCTCAGACTCTAGAAATCCCCGCTTCATGATTGCATGAGACATTGGGGGGACAACTAGACATAAACCATAACAAGGGCCCAAAGTGGCATTAATCATTTTCTCTGTACTCTGTTGACTAGAGCTAATTATTTGACCGAATTAAGATCCAAGGGGTTGAGAACAAGTACTAGCAGTGTGTCAAGAAAAAAAGGAGACAGATACTGAATTCCAGTGATTGAGTCCAGGGCCCTCACACTGAGCTACATCCCTAGTCTTTTCAAATTTTGAGCCAGGACCTCCTAAGTTGCTAACTTTCTCTGCACTTGTGATCTTCTTATGTTAGCCTCTCAGGGTGGTAGGATTACAGGCATGTGCCGTCTTGCTTACCTCATATCAGCTGTGTAATCTGTAAGACGAGGACTTGTTCATCTTTCTTATGCTCATGTGTGTATATTCACATGAGGGAACCTGAGGCAGTTTAGCTCCTCGACACGATGCTGTTGTTTTTCAGAATCAGACTGTCTGTGGTCTTCTAAGGATAGGGCAATGAGAATGGACAATATTGGGTGTATCTCTACAGATAATTTTAAAAGAATAAATAATAAATATAGCTGATAAGTGATATATTTTTTATTATCATAAAGTGCCACAATAGTGATAAAGGTCCTTTTCCCTAACAAAAAATAAGTATCGATATCATGCTGCGCCAGCCCCGCCCCCAAGGTGCAGTGAGACTGCCCCTGAGACTGGGCATGGTGGCTTGCACCTGTAATCCCAGTGCATGGAAGGTTGAAAGCAAGAGGATCACTATGCATCAGATCTGTGTAGTGAGACCCTGTAGACCTGAAATAAATAATAAAAAAGCATTGAAATGCTAGATAATCACCACATTAGTGTTGAGATTTAATGATACAAATATAAGTTACTGTTGATCCTTAACAAGGGTGAAGCCACCCATTTTGGTTTTAAAAACCATTGTAGAGGCATCTGAATTCCGTACTCCTTTGTGTGTGATTTTTCAGGTGATCACTCCAGACACTGTTTTATAGTTTTCAGCTTGTAAACATGGGGGCTGGGTAGAGGATAGCTCAATGGTTGAGTGCGTAGCATGTATGAAGCCCTAGGTTTGGCCCCAGCACTACAAAACAAACAAACAAAAACTCCAAAACAAAAACCTTGTAGGCATAAATACAAACAATTATGGAGTGACAGAACTGAGGTGAGTTAAATTCTATTTCGCCATCATCACAATTGCTTATCTTCATTTATTTATTTGTTGAGTATTGAGACAAGGTCTTACTCTGCAGGCCCAGCCAGCCTTATATATGCAACCTTCTTACCTCAGCCTCCTAAGTAGCTTGTATTACAGGTGTGTGTCATCAGATATGCTTGCTTGCTTTCCACTTATTGCTTTAATGCAAGAACATCTGGTCCCACAAATGTTGGAGACAAAGCTTCTTCCAAAGAGAATCTGAAGGATACTTAGCCATTATGAGCTTACTGGGATTCAACAAGTTTATTTCCATGCACAGTACTATTTAAAGGACAAGTAATGAAATTTTGCCACTTGGGCAATCATTTTTCATGGAAGAAAGTTGCAGCATTATCTGCCTTGGGTCTCAAGGGCACTAGGTTAGTCATTAGCCTGAAGCAGAGGGCTGGCCTGTTGTGACCTCTCTGAAGCATGCATCCCACTTGACTCCTGGGTTTCCCTAGAGAGAAGAGCATGTCCTCTGGAAGCAGTCTGACTGGGAGGGCCTCTAGTATGCCAAGTCTTGGGCCCAGATAGTTATTTTGTTGTGGCTAGCATAATTTACTGCATTTTGAGTGCACCCAGCATGGACACAGATAGTAGGATCCTGCATCTTTGCTTTCCTCTCTTTCCTATTGTCTGCTCCCCACTTACTCCGCAGATGATCCCCTGTTAAGTATCCTCTGGTCCACATGAGTAAGTCCAAATCTGGATATGTCTTCCCACCCACAGTTCTTTCTCCAAGTGTGTCACATTCTCCAAGTGTGTGATTGCATGTTAATGGCACTATTATTCTCTCTGTCTTGATAATCTTTTACTTTCTATAGTTAATCAAGCTCAATAGGTTGGTTTTCTATTTTTCCATCCACTCTAGTTTGGGCTCCAATCAGCTTGCATGATACTTCCCAGAAATGTACTCTGCTATCAAAGGATCCTTCCATGCATCAATTTCATCCTGTCTTTTCCCCTGAGATCTTCAGGAGCTTGCTGTTGCTGCTGCTGCAGCTGCTGTGGCTGCAGCATTGAGGCTGCCTTTCAGAAGGAGTCTGGTGCTGAAGATAAGGGATTCCTGGCTTTAAACTGAAGATATTTTCTGCTTATTAATTGATTCATTGATGTAAGTATTGAGGATGGAACCCAGAGCCTTTGCAGAGTTACATTCCAGCCCTTTTTTGGGTTTCATTTTGTAGCAAGTTCTTACTTGTTAGTTAAATTGTCCATACTGTGTTTGAATTTGCCTTCCTCACAATGTCTGATTGCCCGGGAGCTCTTAATGGTTTGACTCCTTCTAATGTGAAAATGTCCCAGAGCTTATCTCACTACAGCATCAGCTGATGGTCAAGGATATTGTCCACTAAACCAGCCCCTGATAAAGGTGGAGATCTTTGGAGAAAGCTTCTGATGTTCATTTCTTTAGGTGCGAAGTCCAAGAAGAAAGAAGACAAGTTATCTGTCCCCTCAGTTACCAACATAGTGGTGAAAAAGATTCAAGGAAGCTACAGTTGGCTCCTTTGACTCTTTTCTTACTGCTCTGACAGGAGGAAGTGACATTCTCTGACACTCCTGGATATTCCCTCGTTGGTATTCCTTCCTGACTCTGTGCCTCCTCTGACTCATTCTGCCTCTGTCTAAAAAATGCCATGCTTGCAGGCACATGGTTCTAATCCTGCCTCCTGTCCTATGGGAAGTTGAGGCCTATGGGCAGGACAAATTGTGGTGTCAAGTTCATAAATTGCTTCCTGGAGTTCATATACTCTCTGGCTCCCTCACTCATTGATTCTGACCTGGCCCTGTGGTCTACTTTCACTGTGGTGAGTAAATGACACAGTGCCAGCTGTGGCCCAAAGTTCTAAGAAGCTCTGATAATTTCTGATTTTTTTTTTTAACCTTTGGAATACATAAGCTAACATGTGAGAAATCTGGCTACACTGCAGGAAAGACCTTGTGGAAAGTCCACATGGAGAAAGTGGTCTAAAAATACACAGAGAAGGAGAGGGCCAAGTCCCAGGTAGACATCCAGAAAATTCCAAGCTAAGAGTCCACCAGATGGCAAGCGCATGATGAAACTAAGTTAGACTCTCAGCAGAAGTCCTTATGGAACCAAATTAGCCAATACAACTGAGAGAGATGCAAGTGGTTGTTGTTTTAAGTCATTTGTTTTGGAAGTGTAACTGTTAATTGTGATATGTAACTTGACTTGAATAAGGACACTTAGAAGATTAGTAGAGCAGGTGTGATTGTTGATGATTGACATGTAAACCAGCGAATGAGACCCATCTCAGGTGTGGGTGGCACTGCCCAATAGGCCTGTAGTCTGGATGAGATAAAAAAGAAAGTATTTTCATTTTTGAAGAGCTCCTTTGGACATCAACTCCAGTTTCTTTGGACTTATGACACAGATCCGAACTGGTGACTCTCTAGTGAGCTTCCAGGCCTTTGCCTTGGTCTGGTGCCTGATCCCTCTTATTCCATGACTTTCATCTTCTGGGGTCAAGCAGCTACAGGACCCATGGGCTCTGCAGCATGTAGATGACTACATGCTGTTGCAGCCCTCCCACCGTCTGATCCTGTGAGTAATGAATTCCCATGTATTATTATACATATTTTTTTTATTGATTCTGTTCCTCTAGAGAACCCTAAGTAATACAGGTTTACTGTGCAGCAACAGGTGACCAAATCTATGTATTCATTTATTGAAAATAATCTGATTATATATCTGTGCCTGATACCATGTTAGGCCAAAAGGCCATAAAACTTAGCATAGCATAGATTCTGAGTGCCATCTTGTTTCTGTTAGGGGAAAATCTCTGCAAACAGAATTATTGTAATTCACTA
>PVKN010030234.1:0-12783 GCA_004027915.1 Capromys pilorides
CTGTGTAGCTACAAGCACAAATAATTCATGGGACTCAGTTTATGGGTCAGTATCTGGACCAAGAGGTCACCCCAGTGACTCACTATGCTAAGAACTTCCAGTGCTCTACTACCATAAACACTACATAGCAGAGGTCACCAGTTCTACAAATACTTCTCACATAGGACAACCCTTTAATTGGGAGCACCTTACCTCTTCCAGTTCCCCAGATGTTTGAGGGAGACATACAGGGAAATCATATTTTTTAAAAAGGTACTTCTCATAAGAAATTTTCTCAGACTAAGGGAGGGGTGTCCATCACAGGCATATTCATCTTCCCAGTAGATATTTCAGGCAACCACAGTGGTGGACCTAGACCAGAGTCTCCTCTAGACAAGGTCTTTGAGTGGCTTTTCAGATTGAACTTCATATCTACAGTAAAGCTCAGGGAAAGAAAGAGTAGCCTACGGCCAACACCCTGGTTTCTGGCTCCGTATTTGAAGACCCTTCCCCAACTTACAGCGTGCCCTTATTCTGCCTGGTTTTAATCATCTCAGGTGCAAAGGTTGTCATGAAAGTGAGATGAATAACTCATATAACGCATGAAGCCCAGTGCCTGGCATGTAACAAGCATTCAACAGAAAGGTGGCCTTGGTATCACAGCCCAAACATTGCCTTACACATTTTCCCTTTCACCTCTTCTATGTTTGCCATAAACCTTCAGCACAGGGAGGAGTTTTGCCTCCAAGAGAACCCTATCTGTTCTCCTCCAGAGCTATTTACCAGTACTACTGGCCACAGTATTGGCCAGTCCACAATGCGTAGACACCATCCACCCCCGCCGTGCCAAGGCCCCTCCTCCTCCACAACACGACAAGCCAAAGTCAGACCCAGCTGGAAAACAAGGTAAATGCAAAAATCTATGAAGTCAGCTGTTTTTTATTATAAACGCAATACCATAATCATAGCCCCAAACTCTTTTGTAGGGAGCAGTGAGCTGAAGGAGAAAATTGCGTATGAAAATATTACAACATGCAACAATGAAAGTGAATTGTTCTGCTCCACTTTTAAAGAAAAAAAAAGAGGAAGAAGAAGCAGGGGAAATATACTCCACCATGGGAATTGGGGCACGGGCAAACCAGCGTTCTCTAGAGTGGAATTCTGAGACGCCAGAGTACGGCTTGATTCTGTAAATCAGGACCAGCTGTAAGATTTAATGGAAAACAGATCTGGCCAGGAAAAGGGAAAATCTCCAGCTCCCTTCAAAGTTGCTCCATGAGCCTGGCCTTGAGCCAGCAGAAGACACAGGCTAGGTGTTTTAGCTTTTCCCTGCTAGCTGGGCTAAATTATCAGTGGTCCAGGTCCCAGGGCTCAGGGCAAAGTGTACAGCTTTGGTCCCCACCTCCACCTCCACCCCCACCCGAACCCCACCCCCTTACGTTCAGTGGGGCGCTGATGATAAGCAGTCCTGCCCAGGCAGGAGCTTTGCTTTGGCAGCAGGATAGCTGTGGCAAGTGACCTGAGGCAGTTTATTTGACTTTACTTTCTCGACCTTCTCATCTCTAAGCTTAGGGTTGTTGTGGAGATTAAATAACTTACTACACAGAGACAGGGGTTCAAACCCTAGTGTGTCCTGCCGACTCTGCCCCCAGGGCACACTGAGACAGCAATTGAGACTGGGCATGGTGGCACATGCCTGTAATCCCAGAGCTTTTGAGGCTGGAGACAGGAGGATCACCAGGAGTCTGATCTGTGTAATGAGATCCTGTAGACCCTATACTAAATGCATAAATAAATAAGTACACAAATACTGTTTGGCACCTAATAAGTAGTTAATAAGCACTCACTATTGTTATTCTAATTTCTTCCTCTCCTTGATCTTATTTCAAAGCTTGCTTTAGGTTTTGCTTTAATTGTTAAAGAACAATAGAAAAATACAAGGTTTGAAAGCTGGCCCCATCCCAAACTTCAGACTGAATGGAAGGGTTGGCTTCCCACTTACAAGGTTCACAAAGCTGATTCAGACCCTCCAAATCCCTCTGCAACCGAAGGTTTGCACTACAAAGGCCAGGAACAGGTCAAGGTCAGTGTTTTTTTAGAAAATGAAAAGTTTCCTATGTTCTCCAGGAGAACGACCAAACCATGTTAAAGGACTTGCATTGTCTTCTGAGGGCTAGGACGTTTTAGACTTTGCTCTAAAACATCAGGGCATATTTTTCTTCATATCCTAAAGCAAACGGTAAAAATTTATTCACAGCCAAATTACAATTAGAATCACCCAATAGAAATGCAAGAATGCTCTCGCAACTAAATTGCTTCATTTTCACTTCTTAGGTTTTGATGAAAAATTACCAGCGCTCCCGGGATTTATAGAAGCAAGTCAGCAAAATGTGTTATAAACACCTTCCTCGAAGAAGAAGCCCCTGAGAGATGTACTGCAAAACCTCTCCCTCTGATAATCATCCCCACACCAGGTATGAATGATGTTGGGGTCACCCTGACATAGGAATTGCTTGCCATCCTCCCAGGAGCCCGGATGGCAAGCTAGCACAGAGATGCACTTAGGGTCTCTCACACAAGCCTGTGTGACTCTTCTGATGCTCTGTGTAATGCAGCAATGGCTTGGTAAGTTTACGTAAGGCACTGGCGTGGAGAGAAGAACACAGAAGGACCCACACATAGGTCTTATCTTCAAAACGGCTGTGCTTGGTGCGAAGAAGGAACTCCGGCTTGCCATGCTTAGGAATTATCAAACACCCTCCCTTGCTGCACCTTATTCCCTTCCCTGTTTGTGAGCTCTGCTTCCCTTGCCCTGCCCTCTTGGGCTCTGGCTCTGCACTCTCTACTTTGTGTAAAACGCACTGCTTCTTATTCCTCTTAATTCAAGCTTTACCAGGCTTCCACAGGGTTTGGGAGCTATGAGCGTGCAGGGAGGTAGGGGAGGATTTCATCCATGGATGAGCAGTGGGGGAGGGGGGTAGTGCTTGTTCGCAGATGGGCATACCACTGGCTCCTTTCCAGAAAGCTTATGCCCTTTCTGAGACCAGAGTTGTCTCCAGTCTCTAGCCTAGGACATGAGGAGAGCACGCAGGTCACTTCAGCCTCCCCTGAGGAACCCACACACCTATGCCAAACCTCTAAGCTGCTAAGTGCACTAGGAAAAGCTTTTGAGATAGTCAGTCTGACTACACAATATCTGGGAACTTGAGAAAATCTGAGGTAGATACTCATGAGATATCCTCTTACAGGAACTCATCAAGAACTCCTAGCGTGGGGACTGAAATGCAACCTCCCTGAACAAAGCACGGGATACTCCAATCAGAGTCCTGCCTACATTTTCCCCAACATTCACTGACTAATATTGATGCAGGGAGAAAAAACTAATCTGGGGTAGATGACCTCCAATAGGAAACCTCGAAATAATATAGGGCCCCAACCTGAAAAATACTTGGAACGAGTTCGTGTTCTCTAATACAGAAGAATGAATCTTAGGAACAAATGAGGTAATGAGGAGAATATATTTATTGAGGGAAAGAAAGCTCCTGTCTGAGAGAGGGACAGGAGGGGGTTTCCTGAGTGGGTGTCCCTGGGAAGCTGTCTCTTCCAGGGACTTTTATAGAGGAAAACCATGTGGTGAGGCAGGTCTAAGGTTTTGAAGAAGACATGGGAACTCGCTTAGGTGGGCATGAGGTGGGACAAAACTGCAGTCAACCAATGAGATTACAAGCACCATTGCTCAGGTAAAATTGATTAAAATTGGAATCCAATGGGAAAGTAAGTCACTTAGCAAGTGGGCAAGAACACAGAGCAAGGTCTCTTCCTGTTGGGCTTGGGCTGGTGACTCTTTCCAGGCTCTTTCAAGGTAATTGATACTTATTTAGCATATCAATCCCTGATACCCACCCTTAAGGAAGTATGTAGTTGCTTTTATTTATTCTTGTCTTGATATCTGGCCCATGGCAGAGGAGTGTCTGTCTCTAGTTGTAAAGTCACCTTGTCTTCCATGTCATCCTTGAGGGCCTGGCCTTGTCTGACTGCCTATAATATTTCTATCTAATTCAGCTGACTACGACAATATGAACCAACTCAAGTGAAGCCATCTTAATTCTTGTGCTGTGTGCAACCACAACCAGTTTCCTGACACAGCATCTTTTGCTTTTTATAGGAATTCATGAAAATCCTGCAAGATTCAGAAGCCATACTCAAAACCATGCACCCCCTAGATAGGAAAGCAAGGTCCATGTGCAGAGCAGTCCTGTCTTGAAATGGGATAGGGTAGCAAGATCTGCACAGTCAAGATGTTCTTTGAAGGACTTGCAATTAACTAGATGGGAAATAAGGAATGAAAGAAAGAATGGCATCGGGGTGTCTCTCACAGTCTTGCTGACAAGTTGATGGCTGGTACAGCCATTGGCTAAGGTGGAAAGGGTGAGGAAGTTAACATATGTTAAATTTGGGAAACCCACTAGACACCTATCTCAGTTACTGTTCTCTCGTTGCTGGGACAAAATACCCAACTGTTATGGTTTGTGTCTAGTTCTCGCCCCATAAGTCTCATGTAGTCATGGGGTGGGGACTTCTGGAGTTTGGGATTAACTCACGATCCACTGGGATTATGGGTAATCCAAGGATGGGATTATGCATCTGAGTACTGCTGAGATTATGGGTGTGAGTGCTCCACCCAGCCTGAGGTGAAGAGCCTGAATGTACTATCAGAGAGACAGAGAAACAGACTCTCTCTGTTGCTGTTGTTGGACTGTTGTCATTGTTGCTGTTCTGTCGCCGTGAACTGGATGCTCTCTGCCCTGTGTCACTCAGCCTTGGAGCCAGTCGAATATGGACTGAAACCTCCAGTAACTGTGAGTTGACGAAACTTTTCTTTGCCTCATTTTGGGTGTCAGGTATTTGTCCCAGCAATGAGAGAAGAGTAACTGAGATACCAACACCCAGAATTAAGGAAGCAAAGGTTTACTTAGCTCACAATTAGTGGAGGTTTCAGTCATACTTGGCTGGCTCCAAGGCAGAGTGGAACATGACAGAGGGCATCAGTTCATGGCAGCAGAAAACAGCAAAATAGCAAGAGCCAGAATGGAGGAGCAGTGCCACAAAGGCCAATCTCTCTCTTTTGCTCATATTGCCTTCAGGCTGTCTGCCCAGGCTGGATGTAGCACTCACACCCATAATCCCAGCAATACCCAGACCCATGAATCGTGAATTAATCACAAACTCTGCAACCATGTCCCAATGAATGCACGAGGCTTTAGCAGGACAACTACAAACAAACCATAACAATACCCAAACAGCCATGTCAAATTGGTAGTTGGATATGTGAATATAGATCTGGTGGGGGAGGGGGGAGGGTAGGCAAGAGAGCTTGTCCCAAATCTATCATCCAAATTACTGCTTAATCCAAATTGTGGAAGGGCTGAGGATCATGTTTCCTGAGAATGGGAACTATAGCATTTCATGTCCACAGTGAACATCTAGAGCCTGTAATTATATTTTATTTTACTTTTTATTCAGCATTGTAACAACTATTTACTGTATGGATGTATTGTACTAGTTTCCAGAGGAAAAGTGTTATATGTGAGATATAGCTCTTGACCTCATAGATCTTAGATCTAGTAGAATAAAATAAGATTTTTTAAAAAACTTTTCCAAGGTAAAATAGAACAGCTCCTAAAATCAAATGATCATAGAATCAAATCCTGGTCTAGTTGTTCATTTACTGTGAGATACTAACAAGTTTCTTAAGCTTTCTGTGCCTTCCCCACCCCCACCCCCCAATCCCTGTAAACTGGGAAGTAACTCCTATTTCACATCTGCAGAAATTCAATGAAATTGATGCTCTCAGTACTTGGCCTCGTGTCTGCTGCATCACAGTGCAGTGGAAACTGTGGACAGATCTCTTGCTAGAAAGTGCAATTAGAGAGCCCCAAGCTGGAAGAGCTCGTCAGGTGTCAGAGCGCAGCCGTGGCAGCAATGTCAGATTGCACAGGAGGCCCATGGAGAGCTCTTCGTGAGGCTATGTGGGAGCCAGGACTGTCCCCTCTGGCCCTTCCTCCCCATTGCTCATCTCCACCTGTGCTTGCCTCTGCTCCCCAATTCCCACGCCCAGCGCACATAGGGATGGTCCTTTCTTCCAGTTTGGACATCCTTTCCAGTCTGGGAGCCATGTACACTGTGAAAACAGGAGTGACAACAGGAAAAGCAAGAGGGGAAGCCAGGAGCTGACAGCATCTGCTTCTTATATGGATCATGGACTCTGCAGAATTCCCTCTTTCAACACTGACTACAGCTTCACCTTGCCCAGGGCCAGGGTGAGTGTGAGCAGACAGGGCTCAGGGTCACCCTCGATGCAGGGAACACCTCTTCCCTCCCTCCCCCAAGTAGGCTGTTTTTCTAGTTCTCCAATTTGGCCAGGAGCAGAGCCACCCTGTCCTCCAAGGCAGCAGCCCAAGCTCCTAGCGTTGACACCAGTCCCTCTGAGGAGTTCCCTCCTGCGCGTGGCCACATTGGTCACTTGTCACTCCCTCACTCCCTTTCCCACTGGTCCTCTGACCTCACTCAGGCAGCAGCATCTGTCTGTGTCAAGCCTGCACCTCAATCACAATCGTCAAAGTCACGCTCAGTCCAAGGACGGAGGAGGATCAGCACTGAGGGATTGCAGGCCCGGCCGGGTCAGCATGAGGAGCCAAGCTGCCGTGATTGATGGAGCGGCAGCGGCTTCAGCCAGCTTGGCCTCATTTCCAGTGCTTGGGAAAGAGCTGGGTTCCTGCAGAGAAAGCTTGCCCAGCGCAAACACAAGAAGCATCTAGTAAGAGCACGCCAAGCTGTAGAAGAGACTATGCACCCAAGAGTTTAGCTCCTTGGGCACATGGGAAGAGAAACTTTAAGGGCAGTTGAGAAATCACCATGACAATTTTATGACTTGGGACATTTAACCCCAGGGCAATAGCAGACAGCTAGTGTCTTTGATTCTAATTTTATATTGCTGTCCATTGGCTCTAAGACAATTTTTCAAAAAAAACTATCCATGTTTATGGAAAATTCCAGTTAATTTGGGAGCACAAAAGTATGTTAAGCTTCAGAATGATAAGAGGGTCATGAATGAGGAAACCCTGGCTCTCTGTACACAGAATAGGGACATTGTGACCACAGTGAGAAGAAACTCTTCCTGGGGACAAACATCTTCAAAACACAGGAAAACTTTCTGATATTCCTAAAGCTATCCCTGTATTAATGCAAGAGCGGATCTCCACTGCAACAGTGCAGACAGATAATCCACTTTACTCTGCACATTTCCCAGGAACTAGAGGATTCACATGCGCTAAGAAAATGAGATGGTGCGGCAGCGGTGGCAGAGAGAGGTCTTGCATTCAGACCCTGATCCAGAGCCAAAGAATGTTCCAGGAACCTCTACAGGCACTGGTTACTGTTAAGGAATCAAGTGTCTGTGGGAAAGAGAGAAGGACCAGAGGGAACGAAGCTGCAGAGTGGGGACCGCCTCTGCCATCGCGCCACCTGAGCCAAGATTGCACTAAAGCTGGCTGCACGGCCAGGCCAGGCACAGGGCATTTGGTGGCCCAAGGGAAGGCTTTGAATAAAGTCACTTGAATTTATGGACCGGAAGGGCACGTGTTTTGTGCCTTAGGACATGAGAACTCCGAGTGGTGGCGTGGCCTCCTGCACACCTTGCACGTGGCACTCACGGGCACTTGGCTACTCACTCCCTCTGCCACCTTGGGTCAGAGCCCACTGTGTCAACCACTCTTCTGTCTGCCTTGGTAATGGCTGGGTAATGGGTGTCGTTGACATCACTTCCTGTTCTCAAGAGAGACCCGGTTCTGGCTCTGTTGCTAACTGTAATACATACACCTTCCTGAAAATTCTTGTTTCTTCTCACACCCTTGAGATCCCCCACACTTTGCCTCCTCATTCCCAGCCTCTGAGCTGCACAGAGAAAATAGAAGCAATCCGGCAAAGACCTGCGCTCTCTCCCAGCTCTGGGGCAATTCTCTCCCGCATTTGCGCCCCCTGCACTGTCTGTCCCTGGAAACGAACACATCATCCACATCCTAGCAAAGGTCAGTCCCTGTGCTCCACACACACTCCTGCTCTTCCTCCCTCATGTAAGGACCCAGTGCTACGGTTACAGAGTCGCTCTCCCACGTCACGTGTTTCTGTTCTACTGGATCCTTCCAATCACACAGTTCATCTGCTCTGTTACATCCTTTGTCTAAAACTTGCTTCTCTGGGCCCCAGAGTCTCCCCTGTAGTTATGTCATTCTCTCTTTTTCTTTCACAGCAGAACTACCACAAAAATGTGTGCATGCTTGTTATTTCCACTGGCCTTGCACTCTTTCCTGAGCTCACCTCAAATCAGCTGTCCATCTCATGCTCCGGCGACGTCTGTGACAAGATCTCTGGACGTCTTCTAACACCAAACCGATACCCATTGCTAAGTCTTCATCTGACCCAGCTCAGCAGGAGTACCCGGTCTACGCAGTTGTTTCTTCTTGAAACGCTTTCTCCACCACGTGTTCATAGGCAGAGAGAGTTGTTTCTTTCTCAGTCTCTTCTGGTTTCTACCTGAGAGGCCACTGGTCTTCATCCTCAGACCTGACTCTCCTTTTTATACATTCACTTGCTGGGTGATTTAATTTAGCAGCCTCACTTAAAATACTACCGACATACTAATGGTTCCCACATTTATTTCTCCCACTCCAACATGTTTACTTCCTTCCAAGCTTTGATTTCCAACCATTTACACAATCGCTTTTCTTTTTTCCTTCTGTTGGGGATTGAATCCTGGAGCTCGGCACTGGATTGCATACCCACACCTTTTCTTATTTGTTTTACTTTTGAGACAGGTTCTCATCAAGTCTCTAACTTGCCCAAGCTGAGTTTGAACCTGTGATCCTCCTGCCTCAGGCTCTCAGACTGTTGGGATTATAAATCAAAATGAGACTCTTGTTTTTCCACTAAGAGCTAATCCTCCTTCCCCATATCAGTAATGGCTTTTCCATTTCCATCAGCTGTTAAACCCCAAATCCTTGGAGTCATTTTTTCTCTCAGTCACATTCAGCAAAGTCTGCTGACTTTGCTTCTAAATAGGCTCGCTGTGTGGCCATGTCACGTCACATCCACTCTCACCACCCTGCCATGGCCATCATTCCCCTCCACAGTTACGTTCCCTGTCCCCCTCCATCTATCAACACACAACACTCCATAGTTATGTTAAACTCTACGTCATACTACAGCATTTCTCTTGTCCAAATGAAATCCAAAGTCCTTCACAGCCCACAGTATTCTTTCCTCAGAGGTCACATGGTTCGCTCCCTTAGCTCTTGTAATGCCTGCTTAATCCCCCCTTGTTTATATTAAAAACACCAACCACCCTTGCCCTACAAGCCTTCTCTTGTTTCACTCTCCTCTCTAGCAGGCAACACTACCTGACTTGCATTGGTTTGGTCATAGAACACCTCTTCCTTCTGGCTATGTGGTAAGCACCAAGAGACTAGGAAATTTACACGTTTTGTGTATAGTCAAGCTCCCAGCACCTGAAGGAATGCTTAGAACAAATAGGCATGAAATTTCAATGGTGAATAAATGCATGAGGCCACGTGGGTAAAATACTGAAGACTTCCCCTCACCCAGGTGACAAAGGCACAAAAGAGCACATCAAGCCATCATGGGAGGCTGTTCTAATCTTGGAATATTCTTTTAGTCCATGTCTTTTTTTAATTTTATTTTAGGGAAGTGCCTACAGGGTGTTCAGGGTCTCACTACTAGATCGTAGTGACCCACCTGTTTACAGCCTCCCAAGAATGGGATTATAGGTGTGCACCACCACACTCAGTCGGAATTGCCATCTCAGTGCTCCCCATGGGCGGGGCTGGCACAGCAGGCCCAGGGATTGAACTCCGGGCCCCTGTGTCTGCTTGCACGTGCTTTAATCTGCTGAGCTATCTGGCTGGCACTAATCTTGGTATTTTCAATTGGAACTCAGGTTGCTATGTAAAATGTGGAGAATGAATAGCATGCAACATACTCCAGGATCTCTCTCCCCAACCTCCATTCCTGGAGGCCAAAGGAAGAATTCAAAGGATGCCGAAGTCCCCACAGTTCTTTGTGAAGAGAGCTGAGTCTGAAAAAAAATGTTTTTCTCTTATTTTGGAGACACAAAAGTACCTGCAACTCACAGCCTGAGAAGCACCTGTTACACTCAGAGTGATAAATGGTGTGTGTGTGTGTTTACACAGCCAGTAAACAAGCCCATAATGAGGCTCTAAATAACCATAGCTTGAAATAGGCCACAGAGGGATGGAACCCATTAACAGGCTCAGGGCGCCCTGAATCTCTCCAGAGGTCACTGCGATTCCACAGGGCAGCTTGAGGTCAAAGGTCCTGTGGTTTCCAGGGCTGGAGTCTTCAGCGAAGCCCTGCTGCTGCCTCCTCCCCAGACACAGGACCAGGATGCAAATTCATCAGACCTCAGCCAGCTGCAAGCCAACCAAACACATCCTAAGGTCGGGTCAGCAGGACATAAAGGTGCTGCTGGAGTGCTGTCGCTGAGGTCGAGCCTCTGGTGACAGCTAGCCTAACCCCACCCCCACCCCCAAACACACACACACACACACATGCTCGGGCTCTGTCTGGCAAAGACAGGTAGAGAGGCAAGAGCAGGCTTCCCATCCTGGGGACCTTAGTGAGGAAAGTAAACAGAGGCACTGATGTCATACGCATGGTCTCAGGATCTAGGCAATGAGAATACCTGTCATACGCTTGTTAGTACCTAACTCGCTGGTCAGATGCCAGAGCAAAATAAACGCCATTTTCCGTTTAGAGAAATCCACCTTCAGTCCTCCAGGCTTGTCACAGGGACAGATGGGCAACGTTCAGCAGGTAAGGAGCTGTTCAGACAAGAAATCATGTCTGCATGTCGTACTCTGAACAACTACGATGAAGACAACAATATGCAATGTATTAATTATTGTAAAAAAAATTAAAAAGGCAAAAAATGTTTAACCCTCCTGTAATTGCTCTTTTTTTATTACTTTTTTTTTTAGTTTCAAAACATGTTATTAGTGCATTCATAATAATTGATACATTGAATATTGTTGTCCTCATAGTAGTTATGCAGAGCATAGGGTGTAGACATGATAAATTTTCTAATCTATATTAGTAGGGGAGGAAAAAAAGAAAAAAAAATTTTTTCTCTTTGTACAAAGAGGGAGTAGCTGTATACATAGTCCAATGTTCCATAATTGTAGTGGGATACCGGTGAAACTGGCAATGTTGGAAGCTGTTGCTATAAACCTCTTACGGCTCATCATACTGATCTAGCTCTGCATTCTATGCCTCGTAACTAAGCTTTTCTGCTGGGTGATCAAGGGCAAGTCAAGGCCAGACCTGCATAATAGATCATTCATCTTTTGTATCTTCCAGGGTCAAATCACCTCAGGATTAACTTTGGAACCATGTACAGTTTTTTGTAGAGCTGTTGTCAGTGTCAGCCATCTGGATGAGTCATAGCCATTGCTTGACCAGTTTGCTCTCTGTGAAAGCCTGAGAGAATGTCCTCTCTCTAGGTGACTCTCCTTAGGCTCCCATAATTGCTCTTGCATCACTTAAGATTGTGTCCCTTCTCCCGAGCAACCCCCATCTCCTGATTCTTATATGTGAGGGGAAGAAGGCCTGGCTCCCGCCCTTGGTAAGGAGCAAACTCACAGAGCAGTCTCATCTCCAGAGATCCCCCAAGAGGTTTCTGAGGTATCTGAGGCCGCTCAACTTCTCTCTTTGCCCAAATCTGTGCCCCTCAACCCTTCCAAGAAATGCACTCCCCATCCATTTCCTAGGGAACCCCACATAAGACACCTACTAGACACGATGCTCCAGATACTTGCTAAATTCCAGAGTACAGGATGAGGAAAACGAGGTCCTATCTCAGTAGCTTATAGGCTGAAGCACAGAATCAGCGTGGAGACACATGGGCCTCAGGGAAGCAGAGGAGGAGCAGCGAATGCTCTTGATTTAGAAGCTTCCATCGGGGTGGTAACGCCTGGCCCAGCTCCAAACGGGTAAGTTCTGCTGATGGAAAAGGCGGGGAAGGATCAAATACGCCAGGCAGATGCGCAGCATTTGCCAAGCCAAGAAGCTAGGAAGGCAAAGAAAGAAAAGCTGTGAAGGAGCCTGGCTTGTTTCAAGTTACAGTAAATCTGTCAGTGAGGCTGAAGTGAGGCCAGGGGGAGATAGGAAGTATCGAAGGGAAGCTGGGGAAAGGCTGGGGTCGGCTGGCTAAGGCCCAGCTTGAAACTAGAAACTGGGATCCTGTCAGGCTGCCTGGGTACGGATATCAATTCTATACCTCTCCAGCCGCACAGTTGAGAGTCATTGCCCAACCTCCCTAAATCCCCATCTGCCCTTTCAAGGAAGGATACAAAGAATGATCTCTTGTCTAGATATTGGTGTGGAAATCGAAAGAGATTATCACACATACAAAGTGCTTAAGGTCAGAGTGAACCTTGAGAAAAAGTGGTTTGCGATGATGAGCAGGTAAGGGGACTGGGAAACCACTGTGACTGTGACAGTTTGGAAATGCCTGGCAGCACTGGGGATCAAACTCAGGACTTCACGCTTGCCAAGCAGGCACTTATGCCACTGTGTGATCACTGGCCCAATAGTCTAGATATTAAGTGTCCCCAACAGGTGTGTATGTTAAAGGCTTGGGTCCCAGTCTGTGGCACTTTTAGGTGGTAGAACCTTTAGAAGGTGAGGGATAAGGGAAAGAAGGAAGGAAGA
>PVKN010030235.1:0-12787 GCA_004027915.1 Capromys pilorides
TCGGGGTGTGTGTGTGTGTGTGTGTGCGCGTGCAAAACAATGCAACACGCCAGGCAGAGCTTTGAAAGGACTCTGGCAGTCGTTGGTAGGAACACGTGGTCTTTTGGATGTGCTTAGCCAAGGTCTGCAGTGTGGCTCCGCTTCCATTAACTGGTCAGTGTAAGTCAGCAAACCTGGCCCCAGGACCCTAAAAACAGGCCGCCTGAGAGTAAAACCCCACAGTAACCTGGGTCCTGCGCGCGTGGGGCGCCCCCAAGTGGCCAATGGTGGCAGAGGCACAAGCTCCCAATACCCACAGACAGGACTATAAAAAAGGAGCCCAAATTGGACTTTCCGTGAGGAGGTTGGGGGCTGAGGGTCTGAGGTCGCCCCATTGCGGTCCCACCCCGACTTGGTATGTGGCAATGAGCCAGCCCTAAGAGGCATCCAGGAGTCCTGTCCCTCTGAGACCCTGTACTCGGCTGGTCCCCAAGTGAGATACTCCTTCCCTGGAGGAATGTGGGGACTTGAGTATCTGATTATCGGAGTTAAACATTCACCGAGTGATGGCACACAGTATGGCTATGATACAGCAAAAGCAGGCAGTCCGTGAAGGAGCTCAAAGCATGTACACCGTTTTTTAAGGGGATTAGAGACTTCCACTCCTCAGCCCCCTTCTGCGTAGAAGGTGCTTCCCCAGACATATTTGAAAAGCATTCCCCTGGCTACAAAATTAAAATATTAGGGCCTCGACATGTAAATTTGGGAGGAGACACACAAGCATCCAACCTGGGACCCTGGTTATTCCCTGAGCCTGTTTCTCATCAACAAAGTACAGACTACACCTACATGGTCACAAGGCAAAGACCCCTAAAATATACTCCCAAATTTCCTGAGATTCAGTGACAGCTGATTCATGGTGCTTCTGAAGGTTACCTTTTTTTTTCTTTTTTCTTTTTTCTTTTGTATTCGGTCACTTCGTAGATTGGACTCGAAGTGATCCTCCTATTTTCAGCATCCCAAGCACTGGGACTACAGGCATGTGCCACCACACCCAGTGTCAATCGCCATTTCAGCACGCCCTGGGGGCGGGGCTGGCACTGCACACTGGGGATCAAACCGGATTGCTTGCTATCTGCCTAAGCAGGTGCTTTAATCCACTGAACTATCTGGCCCGCCCTTGAAGGTTACCTTCTATGAAGTCACCTTAAAGCTTGAGTTAGTACACACGGAGCCATGGCTTCAAGGGAAATTCGGGGCCTATTGGAATTGATTGCCGGACTCGTTAACCCTGAATGCAGGTCTGAAGGCAGCTGTCTCTCCTCATAGGAACTTGAGGTTCTTGGGGATGCTGGACAGAATTTCTGCTTTCTGTACACCGAAGTAGGAGCCACTGTGAACAATGAAGTCGCTGGCAGAAGGCAGGAAGATGTGAATAAAAATGTAGCACTAAACAGCCATTGAGAGGATCTGGGTTTACAATAAAAGATGAAACCAGACAGCGGAACCTTGTTAGACCGCAGCCTGGAGTCAGTTTCCGGTGGGCAAGCCGCTCGCTGCCCAGCTCATGTCTGTGAAAGCATTCTGGGTATTGACTGACACTTTACAAACACTCCTATCAAGGAGGCAGATTTTCGAATCCGGAGTCCGTGGTGAAGGTAGACTTCATCCGCACCCTGGGGTCACCTGTTGGGCCCCAGGCATTTTGCCCTGGCTATACCCTGAGGGGTAGAACCTTGCTGGCTTCTCCCTTTAGCCCTCAGAGCAGGCCTAACCTGGGCCCTGCTGGCCTTGGCCCAGCCATGGTGTAACTGCAGAAGCTCCCTTTCTTTTTCTCTTTATTTCTATAGTGGGTGATTTTCAATCCTGGGTCTCTACCCCTTGATTTTTCTCTCTAATGAGAAAAGCAATAAGAAGAGCTGAAAGCTCACCTCTAGCACCTGTGCTCTGCTGCGGCGAAGAGATAGGGCAGGAATATTTGTCCTCCAGAGGCAGGAGAGAGAGCGCACTGGCCAGGCCCTGTCCCCTCCCCACCCTTGCCTGTGTCCAGCACTCTCTGCTATCTGGCCATGGCCAGAGCTGCTTCTACAGAGCTCAGCATCCTGCCCTCAGGGGGCCTCTCTCTGCCAACTCTTCAAGGCAGGATCAGATTCAAAATTGGTGCCATCTGTCCAAAACAAAAATACAGGGCCCCTTTTCAAAAGTACTTGTTAAAAAAAATGTTTTTTTTTTCAGTACTGGAGATTAAACATTGTGTCTTATAGCTGCTAAGCAAGCTTCTATCACTGAGATACACCCTTGTATCTATTTACCTATTTATCCTTTTTACCTATTTATTTGAGACAGGTTTTCATGATGTTGCCTAGTCTGACCTTCAACTTGTAATCCTTCTGCCTCAGCCGCCTGAGTAGTAATGGCCTTAAGATGTCATCTCACCAGGACTAGCTTATGAAACCCATTTCTGCCCACTTCCTCAGCCAACATGTAATTCTCCACCCAGCCTGTCCTTGTGAGGAACCAGTGTGAACTGTGGTGACTAGAATGCTCTCTCTCTCTGTTGCACCCAGGTTAAAAACTAAATCCTAACTAACCAGAATGGAAGTACAGCACTGCGTTAGGCGCACTGGTAGGATCTTTCTGAATGGCGAGATTATGAGTAAACTTTCCCCTTCTTTTTACTTCTCTGTGCTTTCCATATTTACTCCAAGTGTATATTTTACATAGAGAATCAAGACCAGAAGACAAAAGCATTGGGGAAATAACAGGCATGAAGTGACACTTCAGGTACTGTTTGTTGTCAGCTGGGTTAAGCTGGGTATCTGGAGCAGCTGCTCTGAAGTGCACATGGCTGGGTCTGCACTCACCAGTGTGTATAGGGAAGTGTCGGGTGCTGGGAAAGACAGGCCACACACCTGGCTGGCAAGTGGGGGAGCCAGGATTACAAAAGGGCTGTCAGGCTGCAGCCCCCTCCCTGCCCCATGACCTGGGATCCCAACTGCACTTGTCACTCTGTCTCCCCAGAGCATCTTGAGGGGGAAGGAGAGCCCATCACCAAGAATCCAGGATTTAGTTTCACAGTTGTGCTATATAAGACCCACTTTGTTGGGTCACCAACAAATCTGACTTATAAACAGTTCTTCCAGAATGGAAGTTGTTCATAAGTTGAGGGCATACTGTCTGCTGGAGGTATGAAGATGGGTGTGGGTGGGAAAGTCAGCGTGTAGGGGAGGTAGCTCTTCTAAAGGGTTGGCTTTGAAAGAGCTTGCAGCTAGAAAGGATGGTGAGGATGCATCTGTCAGCTTTTCCCGTCACAGAGAGACAATGTAGAGGAGGAGAGATTTCATGGGGCTCACAGCTTCAGAGAATTCAGTCCCTGGTTGGCTGGCTCCACCACAGGACCATCCTGGTGAGAGGGTGAGAAGGTGTGGTGGGGCACAGATGCTGAGCTTGTGGCAGCTGAGAAGCCGAGCAGGGGACAGCACCAGACAGGTGGGGATGAGGGACCAGACACAGACCCCAAGACTGCCTCCATGACCTCCCCAAACACACTTAGAATTGTGCCCCACCAACCTCCTCCCAGAGGATCCCAAAGCCAATTAGGCTGGCACTCCACTTGATCACCACCCAAGAGAAAGGTCAGTTTCATTTCTGGTTTTGTTTGGTTTTAAAGGTTTCATTTTTAATTTGAGGTAGTGGCAGGGGAGAGACTGGAAATAAGGGTGCAGCTGGGTAGGCAGGCAGCAGGAGAAGCTGTGATGCACAAGCAGAAGTGGGGGCTGCTCTGACAGAACCTTCCAGCCAACAACCCAGTGACCCTATTAAACTGATGTCTCTGCACAAAAGCATTTACGAATGTGTAGGAGCTGCTTTAGCTGTCACAATAATTGTGTTTGGCACTTCGTGGCAGGGCCAGAACAGCAGGTAGCTGTGTATCTAGGGTGGCTCTGTATGACCAAATCTCCTGCATGCTGTCCACATTTCCAATATTCTACAAGATGCTTACAGGCACAAATAGATTGGCCAAGGATTCGTGCCTAGAACCCAATTCTATTTTTCACATAAGCCCACAGTTGCTTTTTGTGCATAGCCATGGTCAGTAATTCTTAGGGAAGTACCCCAAAGTCATATTACTGCATCCTTTTCTTTGAAAGGTAGCTGGATTCCTGAGACACCACATGTCACATTTAATTTGCCTTTTGGCTCTGGAGTTTCCACATGCATGACCTTGTTGATGTGCCCTAGGGCTATATGAGCATGCAGAAGATTAAAAGAGAAATAATTCACTTAAACTTATATAGTTGTGCTTGTACATTTTCAACAAAGTCAGATCTTCCAGTTAGCATTACACATATACATGGGGAAAAGAGTTTTTAGAAAGTTGAGTCTCATTTGGGTTGCATGATGATGACATGGTATTGGGACTTAGATTTTGGATGTCCTTCAAGGTCTCTTGTATTTGGGTTGTTTATTTGTTTGTGTTACTGGGGATTGAACTCAGGACCTTAAGCTTGCCAGGCGAGCACTTAAGCTGCTGAGCTGTACCCCCGGCTGATCATGGGCTGAGGCACATGTCAGTGGATTAATGCACTGATGAGTTCAGGGTTGATTCACTGTTAGGAGTAGGAGCTGGTTGGAGCAGGCCACCAGGAATGTGGCCTGGAAGGGTGCATCCCCGTCCCCAGCTCCTCCCTTCTCCTTCTGCTTCCCTGGTGCCACAATGGGAGCCACTTTGCCCTACCAGGGTATTCTACCATGCCCTTCCTCTGTTTGAAGCTATCAACCATACACTGGAACTCAGTGATTAAGATGCAAAGGTTAAGGAGATACTCAATGTATTTTTAAGGCTAGCTCTGCGCTTGTAAGACAAAGTGAAAGTTTCCCTAAAGCATAAAGAGCAATCACATTTACGTGAAATTCTAGGGCTGTGGATGTGGCTCTGTGGTGGAGCACTTGCCTGCCATACAAGGCCCTGCGTTTGATCTCTAGAATACACACACACACACACACACACACACACACACACACACACACACACGCTGAAATTCCAGAAAGCCCATAATCTAATATATAATGACAAAAAGCACTGATGGTTACCTGGGACCGAAGGGGGTTTGGTGAAAGGGATGGTGTCTTCGTTACTTTTTACTCGTTGCTGGGACAAATGACTGACACTCAAAATGAAGGAATGAAAGATTTATTTAGCTCACAGTTGCTGGACGTTTTAGTCCATATTCAGCTGGCCCAAGGCTGAGCAGAGTAGGGCAGAGAACATCCAGTTCATGGCGGCGGAACAGCAACAGTCGCAACAGAGACAACAGACCAACCAGGGCGCAGAGAGCAACAACCAATGTCTGTCTCTCTGCCTCTCTTTATATTACATTCAGGCTCTCTGCCTCAGCCTATCCGCCTTAGACCACACCCATAATCCTAGAAGGACTCAGACCCATAATCCCATCCGTACTAAAACACATAATCCCAGTGGATCATGAATCAAGTCTCAAACTCTAGAAGTCCCTGCCCCATGATTGCATGAGGCTTTGGGGGGACAACTAGATATAAACCATAACAGGTGGTTATACAAGTCTATATTTGTCAAACCTCATTGATGTGCACACTTTTAAGATAGGTGCATTTCTAACATGAAATTATATCTCCATAAAGTTTATAAAATCTTATATACTTACCATGCTTCAATAATAAGCCCAGACATCATGTAATCCAGTGCTCATATTCATCAACTCTAAATGAAAATATGGAAAAACTTACTTGATTAGATTGTCAACAAGGTCAAGAAAGAGCTATGAGGAAAGGCTTTAAAAATGGTGACATTTTAAATGGTACCAGGGGTGATAGATTGTTCCAGCTACTCAGAAGGCTGAGGCAAGAGAATCAGAAGTTCAAAACCTGTGTGTGCAATTTACCAAGAGTCTCTCAAAATGAAATTGTGTAAAAGGACCAAGGCTTTAGAACACTTGCCTAGCATACATAAGGCCTGAGTTCAATCCTCAGTACCAAAAAAAGGGCAAATGATAGTTACAATTAGTTTTTATAAATGCGGAAGAACATGCTACTACACGAATTTTTTATCTTTTTGCAAAAGGGTCTTGCTATACAGCTCAGACTGGCCTCAAGCCCACTTTGTAGCCCAGGCTGTCCTTGTACTCACAACAATCCCCCAACCTCAGCCTCCCAAGTTCTGGGATTGCAGGTGTGTGCCACCATACCTGGCTTAGCATGAATTTTTTGTCTCCTGAAAAATTCATGTGGAAAATTAACCCCCAGTGCCAATATTAAGAACTGTGGTCCCTAGGAGGCACTGTGGTTTGGGCTTTAAGTATGTCCCCCAGGGTTCCTGCATTGAAGTTTAATCACATGACCAAGAGTGGGAACTTAATCAGACTGGTGTTTATAGACCCGTGGGAGTTGATTAGGATTAAATGGGATCAAAGAAGGAACTTCATAAGAACTGAGACTGAATACACATGGAGATACATGTCTCCTGCTATGTGACACTCTGCACCATCTTGGAACTTTGCCAGCAAGAAAGTCATCATAGATGTGGGTCCTTGACCTTGGGCAAAAATCATGAGCCAAAATGAACCTCTTCTGTTTATAAAGTTAGCCTACTTCAGGTATCTTGTTATAGTAATGAATGAATGAATACAAGAATTAATTTAGGCAAAGCCCTTATGAATGGAATGAGATGGCCTTATATAAGGCCCTAATAACAGTTCTTTCCCTCGCCCTTTTGCCATGTGAAGATGTAACCTTCACTCTCTCTGGAGGGGGCACCAGCAGCAGAGAGCAGAGTCACCAGGCCACTGCTACACATTGACCTTGGATTCTCCAGAGATGGGAGAAGCCAACGTCTGGTGTTAATAAATTTTCTGCCTCAATGCTAGGGAGATAGCTCAGTGGCTTAAGCACCTACCTGGCAAGTGCAAGGTCTGGAGTTCAATTCCTGATACTGCAATTAATTAATTAATTAATTAATTGCCTGCCTCATGTATGGCTCAAAAATTCCCATCTCAAGCTCCCTTCCTAGAGAATCTGACCTCGGACACCAGAAAGCCCCATTTCAAAGAGCAGGGGAAGAAGCAGGAAAAAGCAGCAGTCTAAAAAGGGGGCCCCTCAAGGAGAATGGGTGACTGCTGGTCATGGAGACTTTGGTGGATGATGAGGCAACACAGTGGCCCCTTCTTGAATCCCTCCACTCACCATGTATCTTTTCTCTTTCCAGGTCCCACGTTCCCTGTAGGATAAAATCCACAGTCCTGAGTCTGGGGAAATAGCTTAGAGGCATAAGAACCTACTTGGCAAGCACAAGGTCCCAAGTTTGATCCCCTACCCTGCATGCCAGCCCCCAGAACTGGGCGTGGTGGTGAACAACTATAATCCCAGCATTTGGGAGGTTGAGACAGAAGGATCGTTATGAGTTCAAGATCAGTCTGAGGGCTACAAAAGTGAGCATGAGGCCAGTGCAAACTGCATAGTGAGACCCTGTCTCAAAAAAAAAAAAAAATCTTCAGTCCTCAGATTGTCACTTTTAGGGCCCTGTACAACATCATTGGCCTATAACTCCTTCACCTGCTCAACTTCCCCTCAGTGTCACAGCCATCTCCTCCTGCTCTAACCCCATCAAACCTCAAGGTCATGTCACTAACTCCTCCATGGAACCTTTCCTAATGGCTGCATGTCAACTCACACCCCTTGTATCAGGGCTGAAAACTCCAAAGTTGTGAGCCAAAACAACCTTTTTCATCATAAGTTAATTAGCCCAGTGTTATGGTTTATACCTAGTTGCTCCCCACCACCAAAGCCTCATGTAAATCATGGGGCTGTCAAGCACGGCTCCAGGGGTGGGGCCAGTGCACCAGGGCGGGGCTTGAGGGGCAGGTCCAGAGAGGCATAAACCCTTAAACTGACAGTATGCTCCTCCCCTGCTGGCCTCCAGGCCTGGTGGCCTCACTCGGAGGTGTGAAACGGATCATCTTCGACATGGCAGCATCCCAGCTTCTCCTCCAGACCCTATAGAGTGGGGGCAGTATCTTGAAACCTCCAGTAACTGTGAGCTAAATAAACCTTTCCTTCCCTAACCTTGTGTGTCTGGTATTTGTCCCAGCAATACAAAATAACTAAGACACCCAAGGTATTTTGTTGTAGTAATGGAAAGCTGACTAACACATGCGGTGTTCATATACAAAAAAGAATAAGGCATGGCCTATAATCCCAGAACTTCAGGAGGCTGAGGCAAGAGGATTGCAAGTTCAAGACTGGAACTTGAAAATATAGCAACCTATAGTGATCTTGTCTCAAAGTAAAAATATAACAAAAGGGCTATGGGTGTAGCTCAGTGCAAAGGTCCAGAGTTCAATCCCAAATAGCATGAGAGAGAAAGAGAGAGAGAGAGAGAGAGAGAGAGAGAGAGAGAGAGAGAGAGAGAGAGAGAGAGAGAGAGAGAGAGAGAGCAACTTCAGACACAAACACACCAAGGGATGATGAGGCAAAGGCAGAGATGTGGGAAGGCAGGTCACACGAGAAAGGAGGCTGAGTGACAGGGCCACAAACCAAGCAATGCAAAGGATCTCTGGAAATGCTCAGAAGATGGAACAGGCAGGAACAGAGCCTCCCAGGGCTTTTCTGGGGACCATAGCCTGCTAAGCCCATGACCTACAACTTCTGACCTCTAGGACTGCTGGAGCATACATTGCAGTAGTTGAAGGTCCCTAGTTCATAGCACTTATTACAGCAGTCCTGCAAACTGATATACCCAGGCTGTGGAGATAGCTCAGCAGTCTAAGCACCTGCCTGGCAAGTGCAAGGACCTGGGTTTGATCCCCGGTACCACATGCCATTCCAGCCCCTAGGCATGCTGTGCCAGCCACCAACACCAGGTGTGGTGGCACACACCAGTAATCCCAGAACTGGGGAGACTGAAACAGTAGAATCACTATGAGTCTGAGCTGCGTAGTAAAACCCTGTACCAAATACATAGAATTAAAAAAAAAAAAACTAATATACCCATTAAATAGATTTAAGTGGAGCTGGGCATGGTGGGGAGGAAAGATGCTTTCTGATACCATCTAGCCAGCTCATTCAGCAAACCAGTCAGCCTTTAGGGACCCTCCTATAACGCTCACAGCCACCAAGGTGTCAGGATGCCTGCTTGGCAGAGAGGAGCTGACTCACAGCATGCCGAGTTCAAAGCCAATATCTGCAGCATTTCCCTCCCAAACAGCCTGCCTTTCCCAGATGCTGCTCCCAAAAGCCCCACAATACTCTCCACATTTGGATTCAGTTCATTGATTGATACAAATCTATGATCTCAAGGTTCAAACAAGAACCTTTAGATCTCATTAAAGTCTTGCCGGCCACAAAGCTGGTGCCACTCTGGAAACATCCCCCTCAGCTTTGCTAAGATTACATTCCCCTCCCCCAGCTCGGTGGTCAATATGTCTCTGGCTTTCTTTTTCCATTCATCTACACTGTTTCCTCATGAGCTTGATCTCCAGGTCTAGTCTGCCCAAGGCACTCTGCCAGCCAGGAGAGTCTTCCAACTACCTCTCAGGAGCCTGGGGCCCAGTTACCCCAGGACATAGTCAAGCCAATTCGCCATGCCAGCAATCTCAGGACAACGCCCGCACGCAGCAAGGAAACATCACAGGCAGCCACGCTCATTAGCATCCTGGGCACAGCTCCTGTCGGGGTGTGCACAGGTCTCTATCTGAAGTCTGTCTTTCAATCAAATCATTCGTGCCCAGAGAGAATGCAAATGGGTTTCAAATTCACAGCCAAGTTAGAAGTCACACTTTTCCTATTTCTATCTGTATGGACTCTGTTTCCTTTGGAGATATCAGTGATTCAGACTTGACACCTATTTTTTTTCCTTTGTTTTATTTTTAAAGCTAATAATGCCTTTTTGCTTGGTTTTGTTTGCCTTTACAATGCTAGGGATGGAACCCAGGGCCTTGCGCATGCTGAGCCAGCACCGTAACACTGAGCTACATTCCTAGCCCAATATGTTTTGCTCACAGCCCACAAACAGCTTTCCCAGAGCCAGGCCTGGTGGCACACATCCATAATCCTGGCACCCTGGGAGGCAGAGGCAGGAAAAGTGCAAGTTTGAGCTCAGCCTGTGCAGTTTAGTGACGTAGCAAGACCCAGGCTCAGAATTTTACAGCAGGGGTAGAGATGTAGCTCAATGCAAAGGCCCTGGGTTCAATCTCTACTGCCTCCCTCCAGGAAAGGAAGAAAGAAAGGAAGAAAAGAGGGAAGGAAAAAAAGAAGGAAGGAAGGAAGTTAAGAAGGAAGGAAGGAAGAGAAAGAAAGAAAAAAAGCAAGCTTTCCCAGAAGCTGAAACATGGTCATGTTCTAGATAAGGCTCATACAACCGAGAATCCCAGCTTCCGTGCAACTCAGGCCCTCATCTGTAATTCAGCACTCCCTCCCCTATATTTTTTCTTCCTGAAGCTAAGGAGTGAAGCTGTTGTGAAAAGCTCTTGAGTGCCGTTTTGACTACAATTACTTTGGAAAGCTGGTCAGAATCTAAGGGCCAAAAGATTCCCCCACATCAAAATCTGGTAAAACAATCCAAGGAAAATCCACCTGGTCTCCCTGACACTGGGATTGTGGCAAGGGAATTCCCTGGTGCTGTCTGTCCTCTCTCCTGGTGTGCTGCAAGATGCACAGGCTGCATTGTGCCAGCTCTCAGGGGGCCTGGTGTGGACCACCTCAGATCATCGCCTTCACACTCCACACCCACACCTGCTGCTATCCTGGCTCTCAGGAGAGGCAGAGGCTCAAGAAGGCTGGACTTCCCCAGCTCCACTGTCAAAACAGTTATGAGCTAAGATCCTTTCCAAAGTGCTAACCTCTGGCAAGTTAGAATGGGACTGTTTGAAGACAGGACTCTAAGTTAAATGACACCATTAGGGTAAGAATTTGACAGTTGTTCTTTTTGGGTTACATTTTAGATATAGATAATGATAACATTAATCATAGGGAGTTTCTATCTGTACATATCTTTTTTTTATGCATTTAGGACAGGTGATACAGGGTCTTACTATATAGATCAGACTCATAGAGATTCTCCTGTTTTTGGCCTCCCTAAGTGCTGGGATCACAGGTGTGCATCACCACATCCAGTCTCAGTCTCCATCTCAGCACACCCTGGGGATGGAGCCAGCATTGCACACTGGGGATCAAACCCAGGCCACTGCTGAATGTACATGACATATCTTGCTTCTTTTTTCCCCCATTCTCCTCCCCACCCTCCAACTCCTCTTCCCTCCTTATTGACAAAGCTTTGTGTCTATTTTTCCCTTCTACTCTCTTGTTACCCCTTTCTTCCTTCCCCCTCCTCTTTACTTTGTTCCCCTTCTCACTTGAATATTTCCTTCTGGTGAGTGCTCGTATAAGAAGAGGAGAGATAATCCCACAAAGGCCAGGGAGGCATCACCAGTGATGACCACAGGAGGACACAGGGAGAGAGTGGCCATCTGCAAAGCAAAGAGAGAGAACACAGAAGAAACCACACCCAGCAGCACCTTGGTTTTAGACACCAACCTTCAGCACTATGAGAGTGTAACTTTCAGTTGTGTAAGGCATTCAGTCTGACAGTGTGTCATGGCAGCCAGAAGTGGCAAACACACTCCCTAACCCAAGACATTCCACCTTCCATAGGTTCAGTTTCCCATCTGCCCCAGGGACAGGTTCCTTCCCTCCTGATCCCACAGTCATTGTTGAGGGCTTGTTAACATAATGAACTTGAAGCACTTAGGAAGTCCCTGGGGAGTTGTGAAGAGTATAATGTCATGGTGCCATGTCACTGGTTGGGCTCGGGACGAGATAGGGTCAGGCACTACCACAGCACCTGCTGCTGGTTTGAAATGAGTCCTTATGTTAGTTACTTTCTCATTGCTAAGCCAAAATATCCAACATCCACAACTTAAAAAAAGGAAAAGCTTATTTTAGCTCATAATTTATAGAAGTTTCAGTCAATAATTTATTGGGGCTAAAGCCAGGTAGCAAAGCAGAAGAGGGGCATAGCAAAGGAGAAACAGTCCATGGCAGGGTAGGCTGGAAGCAATAAACTTGCTTTTCTCTTTGCCTTTATATTCAACCACCAAACCTCAAGCCTATTGGTTAATGCCGCCTATACCCAAGGTCAGGCTTCCCATTACCCACACCCGTAACTATGCTAAGCCAGTCAGTAGACTAATCCAGTTATCATACACCCTTACTCCAGCATCACACACCAGCAATCTAGCACTTTCCGAAAGCCCTACCTACAAACACATGAGGCTTTGCGGGAACATCTATATATAAGCATTAACAGATCATAAGCCAATGTTGACTGAAGACAGGGACAGCATCCACTGATAGAATCTTTGAGAGTATATGTATCAAAATTGAAAAAGGAAGGTCTTTGGGCTCAACAATTCTACCTCTACAAGTCCACACACAAGTGAGCTGACAAAGAAAAATATTTCCAGTGTTGCCTATGGAAGCAAATCATTATCACCATTATCGTCATCATCACCCATCAGGGAGCTGGTTAAGAAAAAGAATCACATGATAAACTAATTTTCATCTTTTTTATGTATTTGATACAAGATCTCACTACGCAGCTTGGACTTGAAGTGATCCTCCTGTTTTCAGCCTCCCCAGTGCTGGGATAATAGGTGTGCCACCATGCCCAGTCTCATAATTTTCATCTTTTGAAAAATTAAGCTACAGAAAGCATTTATCAGTATTAAAAAATCCATAATATATTGGTAAGCTAAAAAGCCTGAAAACAGAACTACAT
>PVKN010030236.1:0-12783 GCA_004027915.1 Capromys pilorides
TTAGATTTCCTGAACTGATATCAGTAGTTATGTCATAATCAATACTGTTTGACTTTCATCAATCCATCCTCTCTGTGCTTCATTTTTTTGTAAGTTGAAGGTGTTGACATATACCTTGCAAGTGTAGTAGCACATACCTGTGTAAAGATAAGAAACTAACATCTTAAAGAAATGAAGAACAATAAACAAAGCTTAGGGTGCGTTGTAATCTGTTACTTGGGGATTTCAGAAAACTAGAATTTAAAAGGGCAGTAATAGCTTATCCTGACTGATGTCTTCACCTTTACTTGAGACACTGGTGTAATAGCTTATCCTGATTGATGTCTTCACCCTTACTTGAGACATTGGTGATTATCTCCTCTCCTCCCTGTAATCCTCCTATTGTATGACCTACATGAAAGGAACATGCTTCTGAAGTTCTGGGCTCTCTTCAAGAGAGACAGATCTCAGTGGGTCCTCTGAGCTACCTTCATCGGGTCTTCTTGTTGTTTCTTTCAGCACCGACACACAACCTACAACAAGTGGCGCCCAACACGGGGCACGGAAGACGACCAAGGGTAAGTTAAGAGAGGCCTGACCAAGTGGGAAAAGTATGCCCAGGATAGGCGAGACCACCGGCAATAGTTCAGAGTAATGGGAAACTCTGCTTCAATAGAAAAAGAGTATGTCCATCTTATAGAGATATTACTCACAGGAGCAGGTGTGAAGGTGAACCAAAGAGTTTTGAAGAATAATTTTGCCTTATAAAAAGACATTGTTGTTGGTTTCAGCCTAAGGGAAAGGCTGCCCTAAATTTAAAAGTTTGGAAACAGGTTATGAAAGCTCTACACAGAGCACATCAGCAAGGAGAACCTATTCCTTTAAGTGTGTGGTCTTTGTGTAACCTTATTTCTGTGGCTCTGGAGCCCCTGCAGTCTGACTCTGACGAATTTAGTCTGCAGCCAATTTCTCAGGCTCAGGAAGGCAATCTTACAAGGGATTCAACTGATGAGGACACTAAGGAACATAAAAGCAGTAACACATCTCTTAATTTGTTCTTGTCTGGTAAAGAATCTAAATCAAAGAATCAGAAAGTAAAAGAAACATTTCCAGGTCTTCAACTTCTGTCCTCTGATTCAGAGGACTTTTCAGATGTTCAGGGGAATGGGTTGGAGAAAGAGGCAGATAACTGGGAGTTATCCTGCCATGTGGAGCATTCAACGCAATTGATAACCTAATTGTGAAGCGATTGGATGTTTCAAGTCCACCTTCAATGCTTGCTAAAACTCAAACTCTGCCTCATCCCCCAACTAATTTCTCTGCTCCTCCACATGAACATAAGCAAACTATCTTGGCTGTTGGACCTAGGGTCACAGTGACTCAAGCTATATTACAAGGAAGAAACCAGGGAGACCCAGAGACTCACAAAACTCCACTGGGAGTTTGCCCTGTTGTGGTTCAACAGCACCCTCCAAATGGCAACACCCAAATGGTTATGTACAGTGAGATTATCGACCTTTGGCTTTTCAGACAATCAAAAAATTGAAGCAAGCTGTTATGTCATATGGAATACAGTCTAATTATGTTGTTGGCTTCTTACAAGGATTTGTAGATGAACATAGGCTTATTCCTCATGATTGGGAAGTATTATGCCATACTCTTTTGGAACCAGGACAATATCTTCAGTTTTGTACCTGGTGGAAAGATGAGGCAGAAACCCAAGATAGGATAAATAGAGGTCAAAATCTGCCTGTTGCTATAACAGTGGACCAGCTTACTAGCTCAGGCACATGGTTTGGTATAACAGCTCAACTTCAGTATGATGACATGGCCATTGTTCAGATGTGTTTATGTTGTCTCAGAGCATGGGAGAAGGTCAAAAAACCAGGAGAAGCTCAAAAGTCTTTTACTAATGTAATACAGTCTCAAAATGAGCTCTTTGTTGATTTTATTTCTCGACTCAAGGAGGCAATTGATAAAACAGTCAGACAACTTGATCTTAGGGATATTTTGCTACAAACTTTGTCTTTTGAAAATGTTAACTCAGAATTTCAAAAAGTTGTTTTCCCACTAAAGGCTCAAGGTGCTTCATTGGAGGAATATATTAAGGCTTGTGCAGATATTGGTTATGAGCCCTATAAAGCTAATTTATTGGTCGCCGCTTTACAAACTTCATATAAACAAAATCTTACAAAATGTTTTAATTGTGGCAAAGTAGGGTATATGAAAAGGGATTGTAAAAAAGAAAAGAAAAGGGGTAAAGATAAAACTAAGCCACCAGGGCTGTGTCCAAAATGTAAAACAGAACTTTTTCTTCTCCAAGGAAAGGACTTTAAAGGTATAGCTGCTAATAGAATGTTTCCACTGCCAGATCTGCCATCCTGCCAGAATACCAATGTTGCTTATCTTAATGATTAGGATAAATCGGGAAATCTGTAAGAGGAGAGGCAGCCCAGGAATTAGTTAATACTTCCAATGGAAGTGTCAGATTGGAGTTCTATGAAGCTCTATTAGAGCCCTATGAAGCTCTATTAGAGCTTTATGGCTCTGCTGGATGGCAGAAGGAAAAAAATTAAGATGGAAATACCTCATTATTTAAAGGAAACACAACTTGTTCTATTCAGTTTTAATTTTTCTAGAGATAACATCTATATTCTGAGGACGAGGAACAGAATTTGACTTCCAATACAACTATATCACCCATGGCAAGATTCTTCTTCCATGATGCTGTTCCAACATTTACTGGAGATGTTCAAGAAATGAACGAAAGGCAAGCTTGAACTCATGATAAGCCTTCACATCCACAGCTGCTACAGCCAAAGTAACATTGAGGCAAGGTGTACAGACTGTACATTTTGTGCAGTGATGGCACAAGGATTTAAAACAATTATGGACTTCTCAAAGACATGCAAACTCAGAGTTTAATACTAAGATAAGTGATTTAAAACAAGCTGTTGTTATGTTGAAAGGACAAACTGTTATTCTACAATATCAACCTTGTTTAAAATGTGATTGGAATATTTCTTCATTTTATATAACTCTAATTTCATGGAATCAAACTCTGTCTGTTACAAAGTATCTCTCATGACATTGAAAACTTTGACTCTTTTCATGTTATCTTATGGTTCAGTGGAAATGTAGTAAGAGATTTGTGTATATTGTCTCTGTACTATTTGTATATCCTGTTTAGTTTAGCAATGAGGACAGATCCAGCAATAAGCTATGGATCAAAAGTCTGCAGTCCTCACCCTAATGCTTCAGAAAAATTATTTTTCAAGTATTTAATAGTTAAAGTGGGGGATATATAAAGATAAGAAACTAGCATCTTAAAGAAGCAAAGAACAATAAACAAAGCCTAGGGTGGGTTGTAATCTGTTACTTGGGAATTTCAGAAAACTAGGATTTAAAAAGGTGGTAATAACTTATCCTGACTGATGTCTCTGCCCTTACTTGAGACATTGATGATTATCTGCTCTCCTACCTTCCTCTGAGCTACCTTCATTGGGTCTTCTTGCTGTTTCTTTCAGCACCGACACACAACCTACAACATACCTGTAATTCTAAAACTCAGGAGTCTGAGGCAGGATGAATTCAGGCAATTCTGGAGTATACAGGGAGACATTATCTCAAGTAAGAAATACGAAATACATCCCATAAATTTTTAAGGAGAAGTAAATTAATTATCATAAAATGTTTAGGATAGTCACTGGCTTGAACTCAGTGCTCACTATAATTGAGAGATTATTGCAATGTGTTACTGTTATTACAATGATTGACAGACAATTCCATTCCATTAACTTATTACCTTCTGTGATGGTCTGAGTATTTGTGTGCCTCCTCTACCACACACTTTGCTTCTAATGGATATCTGTGTAAGGAACTGGGCAGAAGTCAAAGAGAAATTTTAACTTGATATTTATATTCAAGGGTATTTTATAATGCTTTAAGGGAAAATATGTATTTTCCTTAAAATATCTATTCCTCCCATGACCAATAAGTTCAGCAGTTTGGAAGCATTTGAAATTGCAAGTGCTTGGCCAATGTAGGGAGAGACTATCTGAAAGGAACAAATAAAGGGGAGCTGAAATGTAGTGAGAAGGCACTGCATTCAGTCTCCAACACACACACACACACACGCACGCACGCACGCACGCATGCACGCACGCACACACACACATCTTTTTCCTAAGACAATAAATGTTGTAGTTGTCCATGTGAAACACATTTCCACCTATATTGTGTATGATTATAATCTTGCCACATTGGTAAAATGGATGTGATGCTAAATTAAAGTATTCAAATGTGAAATTTTGGAGGGTTTTCGGAGAGTAGCAAGCGAAGCTGTGTCCTTGTGCCTATGAAACATAAAATACAATCCCAGGCCAAGAATGTAAAATTTCTGACTGTAACCCCTGGTCCTTGGAATTTTGAAAATAAAGTAGCTACTTTTTTATTTTTTAAAAGTACACTTCTTTTCGCTGTGGTGTATGCATAAATTCTGAACTTAATATGCTACAGTGTACAGTAGTTATAAATATGTAGGGAATACTTAAGAAAGAGTAACTTGAGAATCTACTGCATTTCTTCCTCACTTTGTTATCACAGTCGCTTAAGAATTTCTTGCCATGAAATCCTTAAAAGGAGAGGAGGGCTTCTCTTGTTTGACTAGAACATGATACAAAGAGAGTCTTGCTCGTGTTCTACATGTGGTAATGTTCTGCTCATGTTCTACATGTGGTAATGTTCTGCACCAGACAGAGATGAAAACAAAATAGAATGGTGAGCTACGAAGAGTAATTCTGAAATGATCAGTATAAAACACTCAAGATTCCTTCCTACACGGACAGACACTGAGAGCCAGCAGCTCTTGGAATGACTGTTTCTCTGGGTAAATGCAGCAGTGAGGGCCACAAGGGGAAAGCTACCAAATTCCACAGGTGTCCATGATCAGCACTTTAAGCAAGTTCTGATTTCAGTGCAGAAGAGGATGGAAATATAGCTGCTCAGCTCTTACTGACTCCAGAGATGAGTCCTGTGTATACAAGTCTGATCACAGTTTCGCCATCAAGATTTAGTTGTTGGGCCGGCCAAGTAGCTCAGAAGATTAAAGCTCTTACAAGCAAGCTCAAGGGCTGGAGGATCAATCCCCAGGACTGGCATGCCATCTTCACCCTGGGGGTGAGCTGAGACAGCAATGGAGACTGGGTGTGGTGGCTTGCACCTATAATCTGAGCTCTTGGGAGGCTGTAAACAGGTGGATCACTATGAGTGTGCTCTAGCAGTGAGACCCTGAATATCCTGTAGACCCTCCTTGCCTCCCACCAAACAAGATTTAGTGATTAAGGGTTCTGATTAGTTGTCTAGGAGGCAGTAACTCTCATTCCTTCTTCCAGGGCCTTGACTACTAATCTACTGTCTGGGCTCAAGGTCATTTTAAGAGGCAAGGCTAGACTCGCATGCTCAAGGCTGTGAAAATGTTATTGATGAGGATACAATTGCCTTACTCAGTATTATCTTCTCTCTATTAAAAAATGTTTGTGCAATAGAAACAGATGATGATTTGCTGGTGGTAGAAGCCAATTTGAACTTGCTGATTTATAAGATTAATCACAAATGTGAGGCAAAGAAACAAGTGCCACCTTTGGTATGGAGAAAATGGACAATCCCAGAGGAGTCGGGAATGAAAACACTATAGGCTGCATCTTGGAAGGAAATGGGAGAATGAAAAATCCCTAGTAGTGCATCACTGAGAGGAAACTGAGACGAACTTTAATAAAATGCCTTGGTGCTTGGGCCCAAACTGTCATCAGAAGGTAGCTTTCGTATTCAAAGCAAGAGGATAAAGAAAGTGTGGAAATGTTAGGCACTAGTGGAAATGTGGAACCTGTGCATTGTCTTACACATATGGATACATGGCTAGGTAAATCTTAGGGGGCTGTGCTCAAAGGATGAGATTAACAAAGTAATGCTGTTCTGAGTGTATTCGGGAGGTATGAAATTGTGATTGTCAGCAACCTTAAATAACTTGCAGTGATAACAATGATTCAAAGTAACACAGGTAAATTCTATTTATTGTTGATGTTGGAGAAAGGAAAGAAAACCAACTAACAAAAACCATTTGCAATTTTTAAGGTTTGTTTCCCCATCTTCCTGTGCTAAGTGACTTGAGAGATGAAAACGTGTAAGGAAATGTTTGCCTTTGGGAAAGTCAGAAGGATAGAAGTTTTGCTAGTACAGAATAGGCAGGGGTCTGTTTTCCTCAGACCAGTGGGTGCATTTGATTAGAGAAAAAAGAAACTCACAACAAAAATAGACTTCAGATAGCTTTCCTGGAGTGTTGAGTCTCCATACTAAATCCTCAACACCTCACTGCACACCATTGCCAGGAGAGAAGAAAACATCCCTCTCTTTCGTTTTTCTTCCTTTAAAAGACCAAACACGCTGTCTTTGGATAGATTTCAATCCTGCTTTAATTCATTTTGAAGTGAAACAAAATCACCATTTACATCCTTGACAGCTGGCAGGTTTTCTGTGCTCTTACTCCTGCCAAGCAGCCAAAGCTTCCTTCAGCTCCGTCACGGTCCTTGGAGAGCTGTAAGTGTGGAGCCCTTCACAACACAGTGGTAACAATGACACAGGGACCTGCGGGCAGGGCTGTGTTGTGTCAGTGCACCGGTGTGTAGGAAGTCATAACTCAGAACTTCAAAAAGAAACTCCAACAAAAGGTGCTAGACGGCCCCATCATTGGGTGATTCATTTGTTGCCAGACAGAGAGGAAAGCATCAGCATGTTACTATCTTCAGTATAGTCTCTAGATGGCTAACATTGGGGAAAAAAAATTAAGAGTCTATAAAGGAAGCTGACCATGTTATCTTTTATTTTATTAAAATATATAGAGCAATGGAATTTGTAATGGGTGTATGCAAATCGAATAGAGAAATGGGAACATAGAAGATTGCTTTCAGATTAAAATGTTTATTTTTACTTAAAAAGCACAAATTTCCTAAAGATGTGACTGTTTGAACAATATCTGTTTAGGGTAAAATCATGAGTTATAAGTTTCTTTACCTTAAGAAAAAAATGAATTAAAATGTACATCCTTAAGATGTTAACTAGCTGTGAGTTGCAGTAAAATCTACTGTTTATTTTATTTTATTTATTTATTCTTCTTTGTGGAAATCCAACTCAGGACTTTGCACTTACCAAGCAGGCCCTGTGCAGCTGAGCTATATCCCAGGCCCTGAACTAAAGTTTAGACATTTCTTTCTAATTATAATTTTCTGTTTACTCTAACAGGATCTTGGTTAATTATAATCATCTAGCTTTGCAGGGAAAGATACTGTGGGGGAAAAGTTTATTGCTTTTCTTAGTCAGGACTAGATTCCATGGATAGCGAAATGATTATCCTTGTCAGGGAGTGCGTGCAGTCCAGCATTCAGAGATCTGCTCTTGAAGCATGAACCTGGGAGTTTCTATCTCACTCTTGCTGCTTAGTGGATGTGTGACATGAGACAAGGTATTCCAGCTCTCTAAACTTCCTTATCTTTATAAACTGGAGTAAAGTATCAGTATCTATCTTCTACAATGAGAATGAAGATCAAATAAGGTGATATACTGTTTAAACAAGTGCCTAGCACATTGTGGCCATTCAAAAATGTTAGTGATAATAGTTATCATAAGCCAAGAAATATTTCTTATTTATAAGTGTCCAGAAATACCAGTTTAAATAGTGCTGTATTCAAGTGCTAGGCCAAGCACTTAGTCATCATCGTCAGTGAAGTTTATGAGATTTCCACTGGGAAAGTCCTGACATTTCAGAGGAGTAGAGAGTGAAATGGTTTGTAAGTAAGATCGAGATGCCACTATTCAATTTTGCTCTTATTTCTGTAGAGATTCAGAATTGCAGTTAGACTTCTTTTTGATGTAGACAGAGGACTTTCTGAAGGAGGATAGAAACAGGGTAATGATAATGTAATGGAAAGCACATGCTTTGCTTATGACTTTTTATTTGTATTTCAAAACCCAAAATAAATGTTTAATTTAATTGGTTAACATGTGTGAGTATATTGGTGTACATGGAAATATATATTCCATCTTCAGGATACCATTACCAAAGACATCTATAACCACTTTCAGAACTGAGTCTTAATCTAGTCCAGAAGTATCATGGACTAATATGGTTGCCTTTATTAAATTAAGAAAAGCTTTAAGCATAAGAAACTATTTACTACCCTTCACTATATTATTAAAAATAGATGTTATGTCAATCATAACCTGTTACTGTTACTCAGCTGGGTCAGGTTCATGTTGTTTCTGTTACTTGTTTTTGTATGCCTGATATTTTATGGTCTCTACTACTTATCTCCAGTAGAAGTGGCTCAGAGCTACAACCACAACCCAGAAATAGGACTGATTTTGGCTCTGAGACAAAAAGCCAGAGGCACCAGACCTTTCTGGCAAAATGTGATCATGATGGCATGTGTTCAGCCCTTGGTTATTTCATTTGTTAAGCCAAGAAGTCCTTAACAACTTGACTTTAGAAAACCCATTGTGTTCCTTTTCTGCTCATATAAAATCTTGTTACAGATTTTCTTTTCAATCCAATCCCAAGACTTGTGTTTGGCAGTAAAATTAACTTGCAGAATACAATAAAATGACTTCTGGTCATGATTATTTTTTGTGTGTTCTTTTTCTATTAATCTCAGTAAGAAGTATAGTGAGAAACCAGTTTTGGAATGTATTTTAGATATCAGGCAACACCATGAAATCCTTATCTAGGATATTCTGCTGAGAAATTTGTGGGCAGTTACAGTCATAACCTTTAATATAGATGGAAGACATCAGAAAGGCAGAGTCACACGGGTAAGTAGTAAGGTAGGAGGTAGGTGGATACATAGATGATAGAGATGGAAAATGTATAGATTATAGGTAAATAAGTGCCTTTTACAAGGAAAAGGAATTCTTTCTTTGTGGACTGTTATGTTTCCTGAGGAATTTTTGGTACAATTTTAAAGTTTGTTTTAAGTCGGTAGGATTGACCACGGTTGGCAACAAATGACTAAGGGGAAGGACAGTGGCATCTGCAAAGCCCTTGTTATCAACTTCTATACTTATGTTTTAAAAAATGAAACTGTAGTTTTCCATTGCTAGGAATGTTATGCTTCTCTTGTTACCAGTGAAGTAGCTGGGTTCTGTTAATGAATCTCTCACAGTATTTCCAGCATCATATTCTTAAAACACATTCTCTGAAACAATTGGTGCTCTGGCCAAATACATGCAGAAATATTGACAGGTATTTTGTCTGTTCCTGATGAAAGGACATTAGACCTTCAATACATTTAGAAATAGTTTGAAGGTGGAAAGTTTCTATTGTATAAAAAATTTTAGAAAGAGCCATGATCAAAATTAAAACCAAATATTTAATATTACATGGAACTTTAGTCAGTTAGGCAATATAATTCCTTTAACTTGTAAAGGATACTGAGTTACCTATATATTTGTCATCTCTATAATCTATGTATCCATATAAGTGCCTATCTACCTACTTACCTACCTACCACCTATCTACCTAATGTCTTTTATCCCTTTCTATTAGAGAAGCAAATTGGGCTTGTCTTACTTTGAAGCTCAAGGTATTGTCCAACTCCAACTCTTTAGGTGTGGAGTTAAATTCAGAAGCTTTAGAGGAAAGTCTTTAAAAGAGCTATGCCATTGATGATATTGATTTATACTATTTATAAAAATATAAATCTAGATATTCTAATCTACTTGAAAGGGATTATCATATAAAATAAGGAAAATAAGTTTAAAAGAGCAAAAACCAAACCATTAGTGTAAGTTGAGTATTTCCTTGAACACATAGAAGTAATTCCTTGTTGCATACCAAACTAGTAGGCCATTAATTGATAACAGAACAGTGTTGCTATAAACAGTAAGGAATGAGGCCTAATTGGCATGCTTGAAGTTTTCTACTCATTATAATCTTAAGATCTTAAAACTGGACAGTTTGTCAGATCAATCATTTTAACTACTTTCTTACATCTCAGTTTTGATACAGAAATCTAAGTCATACATAGCTGTCTGATTCTTCTTGAAAGAAACTCCTTATTAAATATTGAATATACTAGCACACAGATTACACAGAATTTTGTCTTGTTTTGACACTGGGAATCAAACCCATGACCTCATGCTTGCCAGGCAGATGTTGCTGTGCCACTGAGCTATATCCCAGCCCTAGAATTATTAATGTGTTTTTAAATTGTAATAATAAATATTCTAGAAATATAGCTATGCAGGGCTGGAGATAGCTCTGTGGCACAACTGCCTGCTTGGAAAGTGTAAGGTTGTGAGTTTGAACTCCTGTCCCACCCACCCCCCCCAAAAAAAAGGAAGAAAAAAGAAATATAGTTATGTCTCAAGAGCTATAAAATAGTTGGAAAAAATAAACCAACAAAAGCAAAAGCTGTATGAGAAGAGGTTAACACTGAAATCCTAGGATGATTTATTTCTAAGTTTTGAAATTTGTGGTTCAGAGAGAAGAATTGTTAAGGAACTTGCTCAACACTTTGTATTGAGCAAAGTTGTCTGCTCCAACTTTCTCTCTCTTATTGAAGAAGATGAGGAGCATAAGTCGAAAGTTAGGCACCAGGAGACCGTTGGCTTTCCCTCTCTTCTCTCATTGTGGGCCAGCTCTGAGTTAGAGGCGGTGTGGCAGCTTCTTTAACTTCCACTCCCACTGCTGCACCTTGGGTGGGTGAATCTGTGAAACACAACTTATTCTGTGCCTTTTAGTTTCCTCCAACTCCTGCTAAGATTTTCTTCTGGTCTATAAGGTATTGCAGAAAGGAGTTGGATTTACTGTTGTTTGTTTTATTTATTTTTTATTTTTTGAGACAGGTCTTACTTGGTTATCCAAGCTGGCCTTGAGCCCAACATGTAGCCCATTGCGCTGCAACTTGAGATCCTTCTGCCTCAGCCTACAAAGCACTGGAATTTCAGGTGGGATTTCTACCACTCCCGTTGTGAGAAAGTAGTTTAAAAAAAGACAGATCATGTATTTCTATGACTGATACTCTCCTGGAGACACTCCTTTTGAACATACACACACACACACACGCGCACACGCACACACACACACACACGCGCACACACACACACACACACACACACACAATTTCTAGACAAAGGAAATCTGACCTCATCCAAATCCTTCTTAACTCCTGTCAGCACCTACCCTGGTGCTGAATCCTACCTGCTCTTCTTCTTAATTTTCTTAACCCGGCCAACATCCATACTGGGCTCCTATGCATTCCATTGACTATCCACAGTGTCTCCCTATTCCACAGAAAGCACCTGCATTTATGCCACGCCAGATGGCCGGGGAGCAATCTCCTACTTCTGCCTCCTCTCCCTCTCTCCAGCCAGCCTGCTATTCTGTTTTCTGTCTCAAGCATCTGTAGGGAAGTCACACCGAGTCTTCTTTTTGAGTCCCACCTTGAGTTTCTTATTTGATTACTCCCAGGAGTCAAGTTATCCATCCAAAGTTTCTTATAAAGGGCAGTTATGCAGATGGAGAAGAGAGTAGAGCATGATGTGCCAGTGGTTGGCCAAGGGCAGGCAGGCGTCTGCAGCTTTGTTCACATGGTGGAATTCTCAGAAAAGTTTGCCTCAAGCTCCTGTCTCTACTTTCTCGATTTGAGGCTTCATCATAGATTGATGAAAGAATTTTGCTATTTCAGTCAGAAAGTAACTGTGATGGAAATGGTCAACTTGTGAAACAATAAATGTTAACAAATTGTCTTGAAATTTCTTAGAATTTTGCTGTGGTTTTTGTTAAACAATGCTAAGGAAAATAGAAATTATGGTTCAAAGCAGATTTCCACAATTCTTGCATGTTTTAAACTGAGCCAGTGAGATAGCTCAGCAGTCTAAAGCAGTCTAAAGCTCTAACTTAGGCAAGCTTAGGCAAATGCAGAGACTGGGGATTGATCCCTAGCACCACATGCTGTGCCAGCCTTACTGGCCACAAAATATAAATAAATAAACAAGCAAGCAAACAAACAAATAAAATCTGCTGCCTCCATCTCCTGGCTCTTCCCGCCTGAGCACCATTCCTGAGCTTATCCGCCATGCGGTCTGACCCACGAGACTGCAAGGTGGGGACCCACGGCCTGCCTCCATCTCCCGGCTCTTCCCGCCTGAGCTCCATTCCCGAGCCTATCCACCACCTGGTCTGAACCATGCGACTGCAAGACTCCTCAACTCCAGAGCCCACAGGGCCTCACAGCAGCTAGCAGACCAAGCTGCAACTCACAGCCAGGCACCACTGAAGGGGAACAAGCTTGGTGGATCAAGAACAAACTCCCATAGGCGCTAACAGCAGAACTTCACCAAAGTATAGAGCTCACTGCCATACAAAATGGTAACAACAAGGAGTAAGATGCAGTCACAGGGCCCAAGCCCACCTAAATCAAATACAGGAGATGATACCATGGAAGAAAATGGGAATCATGCAGCGAAAAACTCTGAAATTGGGGTAGACTGACAACTACAGAAACATATAGAGCAGCTCAGATCAGAGATAACATCTGAAATAAAAAAAAGAAATGCATGAATTAATAGAATCTAAAGTGGAAAAACAATTGCAGAAACGTATAGAGCAAAGCAGAACAGAAATAACCTCTGAAGAAAAAAAAAGACATGTCTAAATTAATAGCGTCTAAAGCAGGAGAACAAATGCAGAAAGGTAAAGAGGAGAGCAGAGCAGAAATAATCTCTGAACTAAAGAGAGAAAAGATAACTATA
>PVKN010030237.1:0-12783 GCA_004027915.1 Capromys pilorides
GAAAAATAGGAGATCTCATGTCATCTACTCATCAATATCTCTGAGATTTTTCTTATGTTATAATAAAGGATTTTTGCACGTAAATTAATATAGTCATTATGGAAAGCATTATGAAGATTACTGGAGAAACAAAAAGAGCTGAACTGCTTGAACATCCAGCAGTCCCGCTTCTCAGTACATATTCAAAACCAAGAAAACGAGCATATTGGAGAGATTTGTTCAAATGGCGTCGGTACCCCATGGTCACCACAGTGCTCCTCATTGCTGCTGTCATGTCCACTGGGGGATGAGCCAAGACACTGTGCTACATGTGTGCAGTGGGGCATTCACTCCGCAAAGAAGGAAACCCGTGCTACCCATGGGTGGATGAACCTGGAGCGCATCATGTTATGTGGACTAAGCCAGACACAGAAAGGCAAGGGCCACTGCGTGGTCTCCCTTGTGGATGGACTCTAGAAGTGTGTGTGTGTGTGTGTGTGTGTGTGTGTGTGTGTGTGTGTTTTGTACAGGGTCTCACTATGCAGCTCGGACTCATTGTGATCCTCCTATTTCCTGCCTCCCAAGTGCTGGAATTACAGGCGTGGGCTACCGCACCCAGACTCCATCACCGGCTCAGCGCTGCCAGCACGGCAGGCGGGGCCAGGAACCGAACCCTGGCCCCTGCGCTTCCCTAAGCAAGCGCTTAGTCCGCTGAGCTATGCCACTGGCCCTGACTCTAGAAGTGTTAATTATGGAGCTGTGTACTGTTGATGAGGGCTGAGTGAACACAGGATTGTGGAGGTGTTGGTCCAAAGATACAAAAGTTCAATTAGACAGGACAAATGAATTCAAACGATTTGTTATACCACATGGCGACCAAGATCTATGCATTGTATCATATTCTTTAAAATTTCTGAGAGGAGCCATGCATGGTGGTGCACACCTACAGTCCCAGCACGTGAGGGCTGAGGTAGGAGGATTGTTGCAAGTTTGAGAGCAGCTTGGGCAATAAAGTGAGCTCCAGGTCAGCTTGAACTGCATAAAGACTGTCTCAAAAAAGACAGTTAAATAAAATAGAATTTCTGAGAGAGTAGTCAAAAGACAGTAATGGGTCTTTCGAGTTCTCTACGTCATTGACTTAGTGGTTGACACCAAACTGAATAGAAGTGCCGAGTGTGTGGTCCCTGTCCCGTGCTTCCTCGCTGGGCACATTGGGGACGTCCCTACAACAGCCATCAACTTAGCAAGAGCAGTAGGACCCCTGATGCTCACTGACCCCCTTGAGTGGCACGCATCACACGCAGCAGCACACTAACCTAAGAAGCTAGACTGTGTTGAGCCCGGGTCTGTATGTTGGGGTGCAGCGCAGTGATGGGTGCCTTCCAAACAAGCTCCAAGGTGAGACTGCTGCTCAGGTCCAAGGCCTGTGCATGGGGAGCAGCAATCTATGGTGTGTCACCTGGGAGGGGACCTTTGGGTCACTGTTGGTCTAGGGCTTCGTGGGACCTGCAGTGGAGGCTTGTGCTTCCCTTAGGCTGGAGCAACTGGCGAGAACAAAGGGAGGACAGTGTGCCATCTGGGTGAACATCCCTGGAGCGCCCTGAAGCATTTTCTGCCCATGACTTCCTGGAGGGTGGTTGTAATTATTTACGTATCATTATTTACAGCACATGTGGGCCTTTGAATGAAAAATATGCAGCTGCAATGCCCTGCTCCTCTTAGTTGTCTCTGCTGATGACAGGTGAAGACTTCCGGGGACAGAAATGACTGCCATCTCGGTGCCACTACCCAGGGGGCTGGTGCAGGACTGGAGATGCTCATGCTGAGGACACGTCTGTCCCCAGTCAGCCTCAGAGGCTTTCCTGCCCAGGAGTTTCCTATCTCCTGACACCTGTGTGCTTGTTCTTCCCTCTTTTCTGTCAGCCAAGTTTCGCTGCCGTATTTGAGGTGCTGGTTTCTATTCTCAGGCATAGGATCCATCTGCACAGTGTTACCTATGTATGAGGGAGACAAAACATTAAATTTTTAATCAGTGTATAAGAATGAAGAAAGAACAGAATGGAGGTGATAGTTCAGGAGGAGGTGAAGCTAGTAGGGTGTCCCGGCAGGGGAGGGGACATCTGAGTTTTGAGGCCTGAGTGACAAGCAGCCAGACAAGGCAGGACTCCAGGAAGACCATTTGGGGCTGCAGATTCCCCAGTGCAGGGCCCTGAGGCTGCAGAAGCTGGTGGCGAGGGCGCTGTGCACGTAGTACCAGGCAATGGTGGGATAAGGGATTGGTGATGTTGACCAGCACCAAGACTCCGTGGGCATTGACCAGCGTGGTGAAGATGGAGTGAATTTTTTCTAAGTGTTATAGATAGGCACTGGCGGGGGGAGGGGGGACACAGTCAGAGAAGTGGTGATGGGACACAGTTTACAACTGTCACTTTGATTTGTTTGGAGATGTTGCTTTAGGGGACACTGGTGTAAGCAGAGAGCATTCGGATGCAATGCTGGAACCTGTGGGTGGTCCCGGAATCTTGCTCATGTTGCGGCTGCAGGCAGGAGGGAGCTGAAGGGCTGAGGGTGCCTTTCAGGGATGCACAGAATGAGGAAGGAAAATCTGTATGGGCTTGGGGACTGGAAGTTTCCTAAATGAATGGAAAAGAGTGGGAAAAAGACAGAGGTTGAATACTCTAAATATCGTATCCACATTGCTGGGGCCCATTTCTATAACCTAGAGTTTCTCTTTAGTTCATTCCAGTAGAAATACTGACAAAACCTGGACTAACGCTCTTTCTAACATATCTGGAAGATGTCATGGACTTAGGGCTTGGGTCTTGGAACAGAGGCAGTGGAACTCTACCTGCAGCCTCAGGAGGTCTCCTGAGGTCCAGAGAAGCTGGAGTGATGGACAAGAACTCAGGAGTCCTGACCTGGACTCTTGTGGAATTCTGCTGAGGCCTGGGATCCTCCGACAGCCTCTGTGGAAGAGCCTTCCAGCAATAGGAAAGCAGGTTCTGTCTGTGAGCTTTTGGGGGAGTGACATCCCTGGGGACTTTGGAGTTCTCAGCTGCACCCCAGAGCTAGGGTTTGGTGGCACTTCCATGGGGCAGGAGATGTGAGTCCATCAATCCTGGTATGAACACTCATAGAATCCCTTATATGTATGTGTGTTTCCGCCTCCTCCTAGAGGAGCAGGGAAGACACAGGAAAGGGGGGAGGCTGCCACTCAGTTGGGTGGAGGAGCAGGATAGTGGTAGGCCCCTTAGGGAAGACCTGGCATGGGGATGGCTCTTACCAAGCACTGAAATCACTGAGATTTGCCCAATTGAAACAAAGTAAATGCTTTACATCCTTGATATTTGCGTAGAAAATGTATGAGTGAACCAAAGCAATCTTTATTTGAGTATGATCAAAGGGCAAGACAGGAGAGTGCTAATCTGGGTGGAAAAGGAAATATTATTTTGCAGAACTCTCTGTTCAGTACTGGGGCTCAACCCCCAGGCTTCGGCTATGCTAGGCAAGACTTGTACTGCTGCTATGTTCCTGGGCCAGCTTTGCTTTGTAAACATTTAAAGTCTGGTTCTAGCTATATAAATCTCCAGTTACGTCTTCAAGAAGTTTTAATAATTATCTTAATTGAATGTATAGATTCTTAAAAACACCAATCCTTTGAAGTGAAGATATTGTTCAACAAAGAAGTTTTATTGTCAGTGTAGAGCTTCCCTTCTGCAGTGCCCAACTCAATTCTTTCATTTTAATTTTTAGACTTTAGCTAAGAGGTGCTATGATTTCTAAGTACAGTGATACAACATGGAACGATCAAATTATGCCCATGGACCTATCTATCCATTAAAATACTTTGCCTTTTTGTGGTGGGAATATTTAAAATGGACTCGTTTCAATTTTGAACTGTGTGTTCTGTGGTTGTTTATTATACTCTGCGGGCTATGCAGCAGGTCTCAAGGTAAAAACAAAGTCTTATTCTCCTTTTAAGTGTGGTGTTGCAGCCCTGCTCACTGTGTTCCCTCTCAGACCTCTGGCCCCCACCATCTTCTCTCTGCTTCTGGGAGTTCAGCTGTTTTAGATTCCACAGAACAGCGAGCCTGTGTGGGCCTTCTCCTTCAGGGCCGGCTTCTCTCTCTTGGCCTGATGGTCCCAGGTTCTAGCCATGTAGTTGGAGGTGGCTGCTTTGTATAGCTGAACAGTCGTCCTCCGTGTGTGCATGTCACGTGATCCTCATTCACCTGTCCCGCAAAGGAGCAAGACCCTTAGGTTGAGTCCAGGCGATGGCTGTGGCGGATGAGCAGGGCGGTTGGGCCTTCAGCATACTGGCTTCAGGTCTTAACACCCAGAAGCAGGGTTGGAGGATGATCGTTGGGTGACCCTGTTTTAGCTTTTTGAGTAATTGTCTAACACTTTGCCCGAGTCTGCGCTGTTCTTCCTTCCCACTAAGAGTATGCAAGCAGGGGCCCGTTATGCCCACACCTGGGTCACATTCACCGTTGTTTGTCTTTTGATGATAGACACACAGGCAGTCATAAGGGGACATCTCATCACTCCTTAATTTGCATCTCACTAATGATTAATGACGCCAAACATTTTCTCTGTAAGTTTGTATATATTCTTTACAGAAGATATTCTCTCAATTCTACCTGTTTGTGCAAGTTGTATTTTTTTAGTTATAGTCTCCAGTGACAAAATACAATGTTATAAGGACCACATCCTAATACTATAACAGGGATAGTAAAATGACTATAAGTTTTAGCAAAATCCTTCTTCACTTTAAAACTAAGTAATACTTTAAAAAAAAAAAACTCTAGATACTCCTTACAGTACAGTATTATGGTATTCTTCATTTCCGAGATTTATTTGAGAGAAAAATGATTTGGGAAGCTGTGCTTTTGGTTATAAAATATTTCCATTATGTTCACAGAGATGTTATTTCCCTTAGCATTATTAACATAACAAAAATAGAAAATCTCTGTCTGATGGAGCGTTTCTCCACAGAACCATGATTTACATAACTGATCCTGATTATCTTGCTGATTATGCATGTTTATATCTTCTAGAAGAGAATGAGACGAACAGAAAAGCTTCATTCGGGTACTAGATCTGAGGGACTCTTTGGAAGGAAAAACCCCCAAGCTGCGTCTTTTAAGCTATTGTTGGCATGTTCTGGAACATTTTTCTTGTCATTGACCTCTAACAGACATATTGAAGCATATTCTGAAAGTTCAGCAGCTTTGACACAGAGGCCAGAGATCTGGGAGCGGGCAGGATGGCGATGCCCATGACCTCTGTGGCCACCTAAGGACTATGTCTGTGTCCACATTACTTCACTCCAGCTGTTCCTCAGCTCTTGTCCCTGTTCATGGTAACTATCTGTCAAAGGAACATAACAACAAAGCTTACTAAGGTATCTTAGATATCTGAGAGGCAAATAATCTTGATATTGTGGACATTTAATTTTGATTTCTGACTTGGAATTGTGTCATGGGATGTCAACCAGACAGAGAATACTTGAGATCTCAATTCTGTCATCTCCAAATGTCCTCACCCTTAGTACCCTTGATTGGAAAATAGGTTCTTTCCATTAAGTTAAGAAAGGACTGTATCTTAGTTACTTTTACTCATTGCTGGGACAAATACCTGACACTCAAAATGAAGGAAGGAAAGATTTATTCAGCTCACAGTTATTGGAGGTTTCAGTCCATATTCGGCTGGCCAAAGGCTGAGTGGAACAGGGCAGACAGCAACCAGTTCATGGTGGCGGAACAGCAACAATCGCAACAGAGGCAACCAACTAACCAGGGCTCCCGAGAGCAACAGCAACCGTCTATCTGTCTCTCTTTATATTTCATTCAGGCTCTCTGCCTCAACCTATCCGCCTTAGACCACACCCATAATCTCAGAAGGACTGAGACCCATAATCCCATCCGTACTAAAACACATAATCCCAGTGGATCAAGAGTCAAGTAATCCCAGCAGTACTCAGACCCATAGCCCCACCAGTACTAAAACACGTAAGCCTAGTGGATCATAATTCAAGTCTCAAACTCTAGAAGTCCCTGCCCCATGATTGCATGAGGCTTTGGGGGGACAACTAGACATAAACCATAACAGATAACTATGGTGGATGGAGAGTGACTGGATCCAGTGGCTGATGTCTTCCTAAGAGGGGAGTTTGTATGGGGACACAGAGAGCAGAGGGTGCCATGTGAAGGAATGTATCTGCCCAGGGACATGGCCTCCCTTCTTTCTGTCCACTAAGACTGGCCTCATGCCTTTGGTCTTGGAAGAGACTTTTCTCCTTTCTCTCAGAGCTGCTGGGTGGAGTGAGGAGGCAGTGCTGGGCAGCACAGTCTGTGTTTTCTGTGGAAGAGAAATCGCTCCTTCATCCTCTGCCCAAGATCTACTACTGCCTGAAGGCATCTGACCATGTTTTTCCAGTTTAGTTTTGAATGTGAATGGTCCATTGAACAGAGAAATACTATCTCAAGGATCTACATTTACAGCAAATGATGGGGCCAGGAGGATCAATGGAGATGGGAAGATGTTCCTAGAGACTAGAGATGTACTTCAGGAACATGGATATGAGGGTATCATATCAGGTCATATGAGGGTATAGAATAGACTTTTACAGGAGGCAGCAAATATGCATGGAACTTCTGCGTGCACAGATCTTGTCCTAGCAGTGGAGGTCTTGGTTTAGAGGAAATCTAGACCTTGTTTTCAAAGCACCTTGAACCATGGTTGTAAAGAACATTAGTAATTAAACGGGAGCTACAAACACAACAAATAAGGCCAGTAAAGAGACAAGACATGTGGAAGGAAGAGATTTTTTTTTTTTCTCATTTCATGGTGCTTTCTCTGTTTTGATCAAAATACATTGTCATCCAAGAAAAAGAGTATTAGACCTACACATTCAGAAACATTAATCTGGTGTATATAAGATGCATTAGAGAAAGGAGAATGTTGAAGTGAGGTTGGGGGGGGGGAGAGAGAGAGAGAGAGAGAGAGAGAGACTGCTGAATGAAGCCCTTGGTAACAGAGCCACATGAAAGATGCTTCAGGATTTGGGCTGAACACTGTAAGAGCTTGTTGGTGACCAACATAACACTGAAGCATTATGCGTTCTCTGGAGACCCAGCCTAGACAAGCGCTAATGTCATGGTCCAGTGATTCTCAGGGATTTTGTACTCTCTTTATAGAATAAAACTTTTAAAAAGAGGACATGGCAGACTATGCTGTAGCTTTTCAAGTTTCCACTTGGAAAGGCTAAATCATTTCTGCCTGGAGTACATCTGTCAGAGCGCACCATGGGTCTCAATGCATTGAAAGGAAAACATTGAAGTGAACTTGCATGCTGTAGCCTCAACAGTCCTGATGGTTACGAAGCAAGGAGTGCAGTGGGCACAAGCCAGGAAAGTCCCATTCTGCTTTCCTTGAGTTGAGGGGCAGAGAGAAGAGGCAGGCAGAGATTATGGAGCATATTTCCTCTGAAGAGGAAAGACAGAACCAGCTTAGTGGGAGAACGTGTGGACAGGAACAAAGCCTACTTAAGTTCAAAGTCAGAAGACAGTTTCTGAGCATTGATGTGAAGGAGAACGCGGCCAAGGTGAATCTTCAGTGATTTGCATCCCGGTGATGGGCAGCTGAGGCATCGTGGGTAGAAATGCATTGATCCTGCAAGACACATCAATTTAGAAACACAAAGGAAGGCTCTTGATTAGGAGCTTGTGACGCTGGAGCTTCCACAGGAGATGAGAGGGAAGCGGCGTGTGTGTCCCAAGGCAGATGTCAGGAATGAGGCGATACCTTACAGACCACTTTACTGGGGCCAGTGCTGCCCCTTCCAATGCCGCCTTAGCCTGGCGAACCAGGGCAGGGTCTGGCAATTGGATGAGCAGCCCCTGCTCTCAGCCTATGGACAGAAAGCTCCCAATGAGGGAAATGCGTGACCCCATGCTAGCATGGAAAATACCTAGAAACTGTGTTAGACTCTGTGGAGCCTTTTACCTACACATTCTTCCGATGTGTCAAATGCATTTTAATTTCACATATGCCCCATTTGAAGGTGTGGTAAAGAGTGGGCTCCAAGTCTTAGATGCTTCTGACATTACTACGTGGTGAAGTACATTTTTCTTCACAGGACTTGGTCTTTTTTTGTTTTGTTTTGTTTTGGTGGGACCAAGGTTCGAACTCACAACCTTGCACTTGCCAGGCAGGCACTTGTGCCATGCAACTATCTCCCCAGCTCCCCCTCTCCACAGGACTGGAAATGAAGTTAATTTTCTTCACTCCATTCGTGAACACAGATACTACTCAGCTACCAATAGCTCAACTTCGGAAATGCAGCCCCTGTAGCTCTGAACTGGTTTCAATGCAATTTGCTTAATTCGCCTTTAGAAAATTCATTTCTCCACCTACAAGTGAGCACTTCTCAAGAGCTGTATGCAGAAAACTGCAGCTCTACTTTCCCTTGGAGTGCTAGGAACAAGGGGGCCACGTGCTTCCGTGTCAAAGCACTGAACATTTGCAAACACTTATATCTATGGAAAGGATGTTAGACTTTTAGAATCTTGATGGTGCCCCAAACCAGGCTATTCAAAAGTTAGGATAGTTTCAAAACCATCACAGTGTTTGCATTAGAAGGAAAACGCGCCAATGTGAAGGAGATCCTTTTTTTGTTTGGTGACAGCATATGTCAGGTTTGGTACTGGAAAATGCCCACTTACTATGTATGTGTCTTAGTTACCTTTGTCATCACCGGAGCAAAATCCCTGACAGCCACAGGTAAAGGAGGAAGCGTTTATTTTGGCTCTCAGTGTATAGGAGTTTTAGCGCAAGGTCAGCTGGTTCCAAGGCAGGGGTCATGGCACAGGGGCCCAGCAGAGCGGAGCTGCTCAAGGCATAGAAGTAGGAAACAGAGAGATCAAGGGAGGAGGGAGGAGGAGAGAGAACCCTCAAGGCCACGGCCCATTGGTCACCAACCTTGACCGGGCTCCACATCCCAAGACCACAGTGAGCTGTACAGTCACCAGGGGACCAGTCCCATGTCACACACCAAGGGATAATCACCTCACAAAGTCCTACCTATGAGTGCATGAGGCTTTGAGGGGCCGTTCACATCAAAACCATAACACTATGGATATGATTTAAAGATGAATGTTATGTGTAGAAAATGTATCCCTTATAATATTTTTTATTATTTTTATTCTCTTTAAAAATAAAAACTATATATAAAAAAAAGAATCTCAATCGACCATGGCTATGCAACACTTTTCTTCTGAAAGGAACCTGTCCTGTAGCTCAGCGGTTCTCACCGGGGTGATGCTGCTACTGGAAGAGCATGATGTGACTGTCTGGAAATGCCATAGTTGTCACACCTTTGGAGACTGCTGCTTACATGCCAAGAATGGAAGCCAGGGTGCTGCTCCACATGCTACAATCCACAACACAGAGAATTACCCTGCCTCAGGTGTCACCCGTGCTGAGGTCAAGCCATGCTCTTTCATTGGATTTGTGCTGATGGTTGACATTTGAATTACCAAGTTTGGGTTGGCCAAATAGCTGAGTGGATTAAAACACCTGCAAGCAAGGTCAGGGACTGGGGGGGGGGAGGGGGGGTTCAATTCCTGGGTCTGCTGTACCAGCCCTGCCCCTGGGGCGCACTGAGGCAGCAATTGAGACTGGGTGTGGTGGTGCACACCTGTAATCCCAGCTTTTGGGAGGCTGTAAACAGGCAGATCACTACGAGTCTGATGTAGTAGTGAGACCCTGACCACCCTGTAGATCCTTCCCTAAAGCAGATAGATAGGTAGATAGATAGACAGATAGATAGATAGATAGATAGATAGATAGATAGATAGATAGCTAGAGTACCAAGTTTCTGCTTTTACTCTTAGTGTTTATTTCTTAATGACTTTTTCCTTTAATTCATGATTTTGATCAATGTCCACTATGGATTAGTATCGTGTATTCTAATAAGCACACACTAGAAGTAGTTACTAGAAATGAAAGCAGCAGGATGTCTTTGAAATATTAGCAATGTTTAAATGACTAATAAAAAATGAAATGATTTTGTACAGAAATAATTCAGCACCTCAGGCCATAATGCTGGGTGCTGGACATGTTTATCTTAGCTAAACTGAGGAGAGCCTGTTGTTGCTCTCAGAAATGATTAGGGTCCACTCATGCCTTGTTATGCCTTGATTTTAAAGGTCTAGTTCTTCTTCTAGTGAATCAGAGTTGTATCTCTAACAGGAGGGAAATAGTGTGAGCTTTTTACCAAGGAGATCTAGAAAAGCAGAACTCTATTAATTAGACTTGAGTCGTAACAGCCTAACCCTAGCCTCATTTTAGGCTCTGACACTGGTGCTAAGAGGTGGGTCAATGTCCCTATGCATCCGGGCCAGCGAGGCCATCTGCAGAATGGACCGAGCCTACAGCTCCTTATGCTGGTGCTGGCAGGCCCAGAGCCTCTTGTCCAACGTAGGTTTTTGCATTTGTGTCATGCATAGAATAACAACGTCTTAATTGGAAATATTCTTTTTTCTAATTTGCTGCATAGTATTCCAAGATAAATTCCATTTTCTGCGTAGGCTGGGGATATTCAGCCATTGTGCTTTTCTCTCCTAATGACACCTTTCCCCCAGCTCAGCAGTTCTTCCAGGGCCGTGGGACCAGCTAGGAAGAGCCGGAGCAGCAAGCACTTGGGGAAGGCCCTCCCTGCTTAGTCGTGACTTGGAAACATGATCATTGGTTCCAAGATGTTGCTTTGTACATTCTTACCTAGGAAGACGTGTGAGGGGGGCACTCACTCCCGTCTCTGGGGATCCCCTGCCCACTGCCTGAAAACCCCTCAAAGGCAGAGCTGGTTTCTTCCTGTCTCTACTCTGCATCTTAATAGAGAAACTAGCTAAGATTTTTTTTTTTTGGCTGAGACCTTGGATTCATATTCCATACATAGAATGGGACAAGTCCAATACACGTATGATAGTGCTTTATGCCCGAACATCTTTATAGTCTTTTATTTTGAAGAGATGGAAGAAAAATATTTGCCAGGAAAAAAAAATATTGCTATAGTAATGAGTTCACCCACAGTTCTTGGCCGGAGGGCCCTCATAAATATAGATTGAAGGGGAGGAGATGGGGGCTTGAGACAGATGGGCCACGCAAAGCCCAGCTTGCTATGGAGGAGTTCTGGTCACTCTGCCCACACCCACTACCTTTTCTCTTGGCCACCATTCTAGAGTGGTGGAACTTGCTGGAAAGAGAGAAGGTGGTGTGGAGAGCACCTCCTGCTCTCCCCATCTGGGGCCAGGGGAAGGCGGGGCCTTCTCTTGGCATAGGGAAGCTGTAAGATGACAGCAGCGGACACGCATGGCCCTGTGCCCTGGCACATGAAGTCCCTGAGATTGAGGATCCTGCCATCCAAACTCCATAGCCAGAACCCGTGACTCTGCAGGTGCTCACGTGTGTTCATACGTGTTGGAGCATCCAGGTTGACCCTGGGCTGCGACTGCTCCATCTCCCCTGCATTTTGTCTGTGACAGTTACACAAATACTGATGTGCTTCTAAGACACCTCCCTTGAGTTGCACCATCGTGACTGACCATGGCTTTCTGGTAGCAGATGCGTCCCCTGAACGTGGACATGGGGTGGCACGAAGGCCAGTGGCCTCTGCATGGAGCATCACCCAAGTCATGCTCGGGAGCTCACACCTGGATGTGTGTCAGGACTGCGTCCTTCCAGCTGCACTGGCCCTAGCGACTCCACGAAGCACTATGGGGCCCTGACTGTGTGTGTGTGTGTGGGGGGGGTGTCACCTTCCTTCCTTGGAGTGAAGAGCTGTCTCATGCCACTTCCCTCCCCCTTACCTCAGATGTGCTTCCCCATAGGCTTATTTGACAATGAAACTCCCTATTTTATTGACTCTAGAGTATTTTCTTTTCCACTCCAAAGCTTTCTCTAAGAGGTTCCATACCAGTTGGTTTTGAGATAAAATTCACGTGACATAAACGAACCATTTTAATATGAAGAATTTGGGGGCATCTAGTATGTTCTTGATATCGTGCACTCAACACGTCTGTCAAGTTTAAACCTTTCTCATCATCCCCAAAATAAACTCTATTAATTAAGCAACTACTCTCTGTCTCTTGCCCACCCACCCAACCAACCCCAGGCCCTGGCACGCACCAACCTGCTCTCTCTCTTTCTGAATTTACTTATTGGGTAGGATTCATGTGAATGGGATCCTACACGTTCCATCCTTCTGCCCGACCTCAACCACTCAGCGTAAGGTATCTGAGGCTCATGCATACGCTAGCGTGGATCAGTGCTGTGTTCCATTGTGGGCCTGCAGAATATTGCGTTGCTTGAATACACCAGGTACCACCTATCCATTCATCCCTCTGTGGACGTTTGTATTTCTCCCTTTTTGCTTGAGAATGTGTACGCACATGAGTTTGCTTGAGTACCTGTTTTCAGTTCTGCAGGAACACACACAGGGTTGGGATTGCTGGCTTGCGTCTCTGTGTTCAGTCTCATGTCTGGGAAGCACCAAACCCTTCCCAGCTCCTCTCCTTCTGGGGCGTCTACGTTCCTGCTCAGGGAACCTGCCTTTACTAACTCAAAGCACACACACCAGACACGGGGGGTTAGAGACCAGCTATGCATCTACAGCCCCGTGTGGCTCAGCTTACCCTGTCGTGTTTGCAGTGGTTTAGAAAACAAAACTAAACCTCCTGCAACATCACCCAGCACTGCTTTCCTGCAGCGTGAAAGCAGTTGGTTCTTTATTATCATCCCCCC
>PVKN010030238.1:0-12782 GCA_004027915.1 Capromys pilorides
AGGAAATGTGGAAAAGTAGCAGGACAACATTATCTGAGAATTTTAAACTTATACTAGAAATATGTCCCTCTACCATTTTTCCTTCTCAACTTTCCTTCTTAGGTTTTACACCTAGATGCTTTCCGAAGTCCTGCTGTGATATCCGTGGCTCCATTCCGTCTCACCCTCCTTACTTCTGTGCCTTTTATTTTATATCATGGTGGGGTATTGTTTGTCTCTTACCACTTCTTGTCTATATTCATCACCATTCCTTCACTGTGACAAAATACTTGAGAAAAGCAATTTTCACAAGGAAAGAACATTTTGGTTCAAAGTTTCAGAAGTTTTAGCCCGTGCTCACTCGATTCTGGGGACAGCATATCATGGTAGAAGCATGCGGTAGGGAAACAGGGCTCACCATAGCCAGGAAGCAGAGGGAGAGAAGTGGCCCCGGTCCTGATTACCCCTCCCAGGGCAGCCCCTTAACAACTTATTTTCCCTCTCCTTCACCCTGACTGCTAAGGATCCCACCATCTCCCACGGGCAGGCTGTGTGCTTTAGGCTCCATTCCCAAGGTCTCCTCCAAGTCCCATGTCCCCTACACCTCGCACTCCACAACTTGCTTGCTTTTCCCCACCTAAAGCATTTACTACTTTTTAACTCACTACATAATTATGCTCTTACTTTTATTGTATAGCTATCTCCCCACACTAATGAGAAGGCTGAGAATTGTATCTATTTTATTCACTGCTTATACTACATCCTTTGTATCAAGAAAACAAGCAAAAAGGCCAGCGAGACAGCTCAGCAGACTAAGCACCTGCTTAAGCAAGTCCACAGCTGGGGCTGGATCCCCATCATCACAGCCGCGCTGGCCCACCTCTGGGCATGCAGAGTCAGCCACCAAGACCCAGCATGGTGGTGCACGCCTGTAATCCCCACACTGGGAAGGCTGAAAACAGGAGGATCAATATGAGTCTGAGCAGCATAGTGAGACCCTGTACTAAAATCAAAAACAAAAACAAAAAGCAAAGATTTGAGATGTGCTATGTACCTATCCCTTATAAGGAATATAATCATTATGAACTACAGATACGTACTAATAAAACAGAAAGAAACAGAACCAGGAAAACACTACACACCCACTAAGCAGTTGTCGAATGGCAAGTTAGGTTTTACGGGTGAATTGTCCACAGTTGAACTGTCCATAGTTGTCTCTGAAAGACATAGAGAGGAACATGAAAAGCAAGCAAACAACAGCTAGCAAATTAAAAAATTCAGAAGCCCGCTTAGCGTAGATGTGGCCATTCTGAGAATTCCAATACTCGCCGCCAGCACTGCGTTTCGCTATGCGGAGAACTTGTACTCTTTTCCAGGGAGCCTCCTGGGCAGCAAGAGGAGGGCAGTAAGACGAGAGCGCAGGGCCCGAAGGCACAGCCCCTACGTCTGTTCTCTCACCTCTGCGCATAGCATGCTGTGGCCATGGTCAGATCATTTAACAACTTGGATTAACTTGCAAGTACATAGAATAAGGTACTCTCTGTATAATTTTATACAGATTCGTTGGGGGGAAATCACATAAGAAAAAGGAAGTATTTTTAAATAGAAAGACAATATGAAAATGCATCCCAATAGCAATTTGCTACTCTTTCTTAGCAGAACTTAAGTGATTAGACCCCCGAAAAATTACACCGTGGTCAATTCTATCGAGTATGTACTGCAGTCTAAATAGAACCACATGAAGACCGAACTAAAATGTTCTTTTAATCTGAAGACTGTGACAAATACCTATAATTTGGACATGATTCAACCTACTGTTTTAATATTGAATCCGTAGAAATAAAGATTAGATATGGAGTTCACAAATCAATGCAGATTTTCTTTCCTGAGGTTTGGTTCATGATTGGACTCTCGCAGGTCACATTTTCTGTATTTTTCAGTTAAACAAATCTAACACCAATGTGATCTTTGAATTTCTGTATTTTTAAATTATAAGGAAGGCATCTATGCTAACCACTATACCACCAACGCAGACTAAATTATAAGGGAGTCTCTGGTAACTTTAACATTTTCTCTCACACTCTAATATAATTCCCAAGGTACACTACATGTTCCAAAAAGTTTTTTAGAAGTTGTTGTTTTAAAAATCCCTCAGACCTTGATGGATGCATCAAGTAAACTCTGACTTATTATTTATGCTATTATAGTCTCCTATAAAAAAAATCAATTTTTTTTGAGTTTTGAAAATCTAATTTTATCTTCAGCAAATGCAAGTGGATTGGCTAAAGCAGATTATAAATTCTCAGAGAAGTAGAATGTATGTTAGAAATGGTTCTGAGTTGTGATACATGGGCCAGAAATCAAATTACAATAACTACAAGCAATGACATTTTCATCTCACTGGCTCGCTAACTGGTGTTCTTAGTTCACCAGGCTCACAATGAAAAATAGCTATTCCTAAATAAGGCATGATAAGCCGAATGCCAATGTTGAGTTTTGTAATAGTGAATATATTTAGTTTAGTTTCAAAACTCTCATTCTTTTCATTCTAGCCATCAAATCTACTTCTGCATCTCAGATTTTTGAGCTATCTAATCCCATATTTTCATGGTATAACTACTCACATACATTGTTTATTAGCTTTTGTATATATAGCATCACTATCTACTATGGTATCAGTGGAACTATAAATTCACCAAATAACATCAGAAGAAACCTTATAGTATTAAATATCAAGATCTTGGGTCTAAGTAGATATTTATTTGAACTGTAAGAAGAGTTTGCATAATTTCATGCTTTGAAGAATCTGAGAAATATTTCTAGTAATATAGAAAATTACCGGCCATCCAGATCCCTGGAAATCTAGAGAGAATTTAACCAGTTGGAACTCTTCAACACAGCACTGGCAAGATAGTTCAGCAGACTAAGCACCTAGTTAGGCAAGCACAGGGGCCAGAGTTTGATCACTGGTGCCACATGCACTCATCCTGTATTTTAAATAATGTTTTTTTTAAAAATAAAGTTAATTACTTTTAGAACTTCAGCTACAATGGTAAGATGATAAGAATCAATGGAAATGTATACTATGAACAAAGGTGGCTTTTTTTTAATAGAAGAGGAGTCATGGATCATAGACTAAGAAGAATGCCCATTGTTTCCGGGGCATTATGCTCTCCAAGCCATGGTAATGAAATTAAGCATATAAATCTCTTTTTTACACTCTTCCCCCTCTTTAGCTTCTTGTTATTCCTTCATAATTTTATTTCATCATCAAGCCACATGTTTAGTAAGAAAATAACATTTCTCTAAAATGCATCTTGTAATATTATAGATACTACATTGATCATTTAACTATAATTATAGTTTATTGATAATTGTAAAACATTTGGAAAGCGTAAAATATGACAAATTACAAATAAATGCCATGAGCATTCCTCTTCCATCCACTACGGTCACTCATAACTGACTATAGAATTCCTTCTCATTGGCCTAGAAATAATCTAGGAGTTTTCATCCAAACCTATTTGTGTTCAGCAGTCTTCCCTAGGTGGCAAGAAACCAAAAATTTTAATCTTACAAATCTTACAAAATAAAATGATTATTTTCCTTTTCTTTTATTTCAGTGGCTTAATGGTAGAAAAGGTATCAGATGTTTTAAAAGCAACCACTTCATTATTCTGAGTTTCTGATTAGGCAGCAGCGATGGTGGAAATAGGACTTGGCCTATTTGCTTTCCCTGACAAGTGAGCCAGGATCATAAGCTAGGATGGACTTGTTAGTTTCAATAGATTGGATGGTGCCCTATGTCACTCACTACCCATCACCCATAGAATACAGGGCGCACAATAGCCCTACTAGCTTAACCCTAGCTATATGGAATTCTCTTCTCATATATCTATGAGTCTCTATCTCCTCAGCAGAGGGCAGGGATGTCTCCCAGTGAGGGCATGTTGGTGTGTTTGAAGAGTGCTCTTGTTGTACAGGACTATTACTTACACTTTTGGCTAATGAGCCCCCTCCCCAGTTCTATACTCAATGGCCAGTCTCCTAAAATTCAGTTTCTGTGAAAACCAAAAATTTGCCTACATTTTTAGGTTGTAATCATACTGTCAAGGAAGTATTGTGCTATGTCACCAACCATGTTTTTAATGACATGTATAAGGCTTGTACACAGGAAATGTATCTGGCCAAAGAATTTTTTTAAATCAAAAATAGAAAGTAATAACAAGTACCAATTCTAAGTATGAAGTGGATAAGGCTGAATATTATGAATTGAGGAGTAGATAACCAAAAAGAAATTAAAACATTATTTCAGAAAAATTCAAAGACTGTCAAAGTATTGTTTACTTACGTTTAAAGTGGTTGACCACATAAGAGCATGTGTCTCTGATCAAACAAAGATCTTTATTGATGTGTTTTTGGAAACGAGAATGATGTTTTGCCAGGTCAGTTCTAAGGTTGGAGAAGCACATTTTCAGAAAGAGTATGGAGTTCAAATGAAGTGTTATAATGGAAGCAGCACATTTAGGGCAAGGCTTTTTATCCATGTTGCTTTACATAGATATCGTAACTGTCCTCAGGAGTGAAAAGATCATATACCCTGACACAGCCACTCCTGCCCTCTCTGGTAACCTAGACTGTTAGATTCGCTAAGTTAGGTGTTCCCTGTAGAGCTCAGCAGTTGGCTGCTAACAATTAAACGACGGCAAAGGCATGCACTTATGGAGTTCTGCCCAGCTCCTCCTGTCAATCTCCCGGTGGCTCCGGCTGAGCTGCCCTCCAGGGGGCAGCCTATGGTTTCCTTCCGCCACAGCCTTGGCAGGCTCAGATCTTTAGAGAACTTTTCCCGAAAGCAAGAAAAGCAGACCCCGAGCAAATGTAACAAGGATTTCATGTGAGAGTGCAAAGAAGGGTTGCCTCTGACACCACAGAGCAGAGCAAAGCATGCCACAGAACTCTTCATGCTATACATATTTTTCACCCAACATTCATTCTTGAACAGCCAGAAATCAGGGTTTCCTTGTACTCCTTGCCCTTCATGGCTCCACAAGTGTGTCATAGCCCAGCTCTGGCTCCAAATTTGTAAATAGTGCTTTGAAAAACGAAAGTGCAGATAGGTATTTCAGACATTCCTCTTCATGAAGTGGTCTTCCTGGAGCTGGTCCCTTGCAAGGCAGGAGGTGCTTCCCATCTGGCCTCACATGTGCCCTGCAAGCGGCTAATCCCAGTACTCATCACTGCACCAAGAATGCCCAGATACTCCACTGCAGGGAAGCGGCAAGCTTCCACAGTGTGAAATCCCAGCTCAGTAAGGCTGTGTATTTACTCAAGACTTGCCTGAGCATCAGTTCTTTATTGAATTATGAGGAGAAAAGACATATGGCTAGGTATGGATGTACATAAGGATAGATAAAGATGGGTCTATACATACGGATAGACATATCTTTAAAAGACAAAAATGCTATGTGTGTATTTCACCTCCTTCAGTTCTATCCTTGCAGCCAACTTAGCAGGAGATCAGGGAAAGTATTGTCCTGAGTTTCTAACCTGGAACATCAGAGCAGTATAGATATTTCCTCCAAGGCACACAGCTGTTCTCTACAGTAGAACTGGACCTGGGATAGTCTCATTACAGCCTAGTGCCCTTGTACTGTGGTGTGGCACCTTATTCATATCTAAGTGAACATAGAAAGTAAAATGCATCCTAGATTTTCAAAAATTAGTATCAGAAGTAAAAGCTCCCACTAAAAGAGAGGAAAAATGGAAAAGTAATTATTTTACATTGAAAACCAAACAGAAAAACAATATTTTAAGTAATACTATGAGACAGAAAACCAATAGGTTTATTGGATTGAACATTCTTTCCTTCATTGACTTCCACATTTTATGAAGGAGAAAATCACTTGCTTATTCAGAGAAAATAAATAATTGTAACGATTTTGTAGCATGTCTCATTGTACAGTTACTTGAAATGACAGTCATGCACTCCAGTTAAATCTGCCATGTCACTTTGCTTAATATGCATTTAATATCCTTACCCAGGACTCAAGTTTCTTCAACGCTGCTACTTGACCCCCAGTACAGGGCTGGGAAGGCAGCTTCATTCAAAACAGCCAAATGTATAAAGATACAAGATCAAGCAAATAAAAAAGAGACTTCAGACTCATTTTATAAATTTCAGGGAATGAGAACAAGAACAGTTCATTCTCCATTTTGGTTGTAAATGTAAGGCGGCAGCCTACGATGTCTTGGAATCCGTATTACAGAGTACTCAGCCCTGTGGCTGGGATCACTATCCCGCCATCAGCGGGGAAATGCATCCCTGCAGTAATTATGCAGAGACCTTGTCAGTGAATAGAAAGAGATGTTTGAAGGAAAACTGATGCTTGGACCAGCGAGATGGCTCAGCAGTCTAAAGTGCCTGCTTAGGCAAGCTAAGACAAGTGCAGGGACCCCGGTTTGGTCTCCAGCACCACATGTCACACTAGCCCCATCCCCAGGGCAGACTGAGCTGGCCACAAAAAAAAAGAAAAAAGAAGAGAAAAAAACTGATTCTAATAGTAATATCAATACTAATACTAATAATAGTACTACTACTACTACTACTACTACTAATAATAATAATAATAATAATAATGATTCCTTGCGGGCAGTGTCAACCTGGGGTCCATGATGTTCAGGCCACTTTCAGCTTCTTTCCACTTGTTTTTCTGGCTTCCTTGGCCTTCCTCCTGGAAAGTTCCTGAAGTTTTCTCAGTTGGGGAGCTCACTGCTAGCTCTAAACTTCTTGTACCTGATTTCCTACTAGGTACCTCTACTGGACTTTCACCTAGACATTTCAAACATAGTATTTCTAGGACAGAAGTCTTCATTGTCTCTACTCTATATTTTCATGACTCCCAAGTTTAGGCCCCCACTTCTCTCCCAATTCTAAGCACTACATGGCATTTGAATGTTGGTTACTCTGTTGAGGAAAAATTTTATTTCATTGACATTTTCTAATTACCATTCATTGCATCTATTGTTGTCATAGTGTCTGTTACTTTTCTGTCATTGCTGGGAAAAAGTACATGACCCAAAATGAAGGAAGGAAAGCTTCATTTAGCTCACAGTTTGTGGAGGCTTCAGTCCATACTCAGCTGACTCCAAGGCAAAGTGGCACATGACAGAGGGCAGCAACTCATCGTGGCGGAAAACAGCAAAATAGCAAGAGCAAAAGCGCAGGGGCAGTGACAGCGGTGGCCACAGAAAGCAAGCCCCTCCCCTCCTTCTGCTGCCTTCAAGCTCTCTACCCCAGGCTACGTGTAGCACTCATACCCATAATCCCAGTAAATTCAGACCCATAATTCCTGCCTGGATCATGAATTAATCACAAAATCTAGAGCTGTACCTCCATGACTGTGTGAGGCTTTGGGGGAACAACCAACCACACATAAACCATAGCACATAGCCACCTCCCAATTAGGCTGTCACTTCTTTGCAGGTACGAATCTGAGTTATTTATTTTATTATTTCCTCAGTTCCTGAAATGGCACCCTAACAAACGCAGGATCAATAACATCACATTTTATAAACGCTAGTTGAACAAATCCATCATAACCTCAAAGATGGATGAAAAACTAACCATTTGTTAAACCAAAAAATGTCATTATATGTAAGATGTACCATTATTTTGTTCATATATATATATATATATATATATATCCTCTCTATATAAATATATATGTTGATATATATCTTCTTGTTAAATTAAATGTGTTTTATTCCATTTGACTAAGATAAAACATAGCTGTTACTATTCATAATATTCAAATTTAACTGAGGTAAAATGTGACTCAAGTTTAACTAAGGTACCATATAAAGAACAGACACGATTTTCTTCACAAAGCCGTGTGAGGATGGTTTGGACCACTCTGCTTACATCTAATTCAATTTTCTTCTCAGTGTGTGGCATAGTGAAAAGAAGATAGTTTTTTAAAGAAAATCCAGACTTTGTGTCATAGTACTGTGTGACCCAAGACAGATAATTTAAAGTGCAGGAAAAAATAGCACATATTTTGTAGAGCTAATTTATAAATTGAATTTGCATAAGATAGCACACTGTAAGCTATCAATCACACCATCTGGCATGTAGTGCACTAGGTGGTAAATAAACAATAACTGTCATTGTTTCTATTGGAAGTATATAATAAAACCTCAAGGTGTAGTTAAAATTGGATTTACACCTTATTCTTCAAGAATCACCTCAGAAAAGAAACACACCGCTTGTCCCTTGGACTCTGCGATGTCATTTATTGCCTACTGTCATTTTCCGATGACTTATTGATGCTGAACAGTGACACTGAAGTGTGAGGCTATGAGTCATAAGTTTTGATGTGGGAAGAACATGCAAATTTTTAATTTGTTTATTGTTCATTCCCTTTTGTTCTTCAAAACAAAAAATAAAGACCTTTAAAATGATCATAATTAGCAATAGTGTGATTGTACTTGTCATTTATTTAGATCAATTTTTTAACATTCGAGTATCTGTTGAGTATTTTGATACTACAATGTACATATACCTATTAGTTTTGTTACAGTAATGCTTCAGAAAAAAACTCACAAACTTAGCAGACTAAAACAACAACAATTCTTACACCCCTGTTTGTGGGCTTACGAGGCTTTCCTTAGACCAGATTGGTCTTGTCTAGACCTGGTCCCTGCCTACAGGTTGTTGTTGGATCTACTTTACTTGCCTGTTATTTTCCTTGGACTCATTACCTGATATTCTCATGTTGATAGCAGAGGTTCACAAATTATGCTCAAATACGGAATAATGTTATATTTGTAGATATTTTTTGCTACAGCTACCAATACTGTATCATAGACGATGCAGTAGGGTTCACAAAGAAGGTAATAAATGAAGTACGAAAAACTTCAATAGACCAAACAGATTAAATTAACCGAACATTTATTCATTGGACACTTTATGCACATTATTGTACTTGTTTCTAAAACCACCTGTCTGGAGTGGATGTTGGTATCCTCTTTAGAAGTAGCGATGCAGATAATCAGAGATGTTAAAAGCTTATAAGGGCTAAGCAGTGGTGAGGACGTACCTGGAAATCAGTTTTCCAGAGCTGGGTCTGATGCTACGAAAACCCTAGAGATAGGGCAAAAGTGAATTTGAAAGTGTGAAATAGAGTAAACAGAACCCTGAACTGGTCTCAAGTTGCACCCACTTATATACTGAGTTGCACTCTGAGTAACTACTTTGCAGACTATGATATACAGTGTATTAATTATTACTAAGCTCTTATTATTTTGTCAAGAAAATTTATTTTTTCATAAAATTTCCCAAGTATGAAACAAACAAACAAACAAACAAAAAAAAACAGCCTGAGGTGAAATGTGGTTCTGCTTGGGATTTGGAAGGTGATCTTAAAAAATTTCATGTGCAAGTCAAAGGCCTAGTGAGAAAGCTACTTGGATTGTGCAGTAGCCTAATTTGTATAGCTTCTGAGAACTCATGGCAGAAAAATGGTCCTTCAGAGGCATCTTCCTTACTTCCTCATTGCAAGGACAAAATACTCTACACACACAAATTAAGGGAGGAGAAGTTTATTTCAGCTTATGATTTATAGAGTGCTCAGTCCACTGGCTTCCAGGTAGGGGTGCATGGCAGAGAGGTACGGCAGAGGATAAACAGTCCTGCAGGTCAGACAGGAGGTCGCAGCAGCAGCACAGCAGCCAGCCTCCCCATCCCTCTTATCCTGTCCAGGCCATAAGCCTTGAGGTGGTCCCATCTACACTCAGAATGGAGCTTCTGTTTTCAGCAAACCCAGTCAGCCACACCCAGAATCATGCTAATCCAGTCAGTGGGCTAATCCATTCATCACACACCCATAATGCATCCTGACACACCTTAGCTCTGGCCACTTTCCAAAAGCCCCACTTGTGAAGCTTTGGGAGACACCTAGATATAATTTATAACAAAATACATATGTTTTATAAAGATTAATCTATATGATTGCATTGAAAATAGGGCACTCTGCAGAAAACCCAAGCAGAGAGCACAATAATTGCATCAAGAAATAATAAGGATTGCCAAAAACTAGTGATGTGGAGACAGAAGAAGGCAGATGAGGAAGACCTCAGCCAGGTAGATTAGTTGACAGCCAGATGGGCATGGGGAACAAGAGAAGGGTGTGAGAGGCATTGAGGCGTCCTCTGCAGAAACATCTAGGAAAACAGTGGAGCTCTAAGGAACGCAGAAGGGATTAGACGCAGAGTTAGAATGAGAAGAACATGAGTTTTGTTCCTGATGGTCTTTTAGCAGCGCATGTTAGCATTACATAATAATTACATTTGCCTTGGGGAATTTACACGCACACGCTATCATACCTCTTTTCCGTTTCCCTCCTCATCTCTGTCACTCCTTCCCCAGAACACTTTCCATCTCCACATCCATGTTTCTTACAGTTTCTCTTTTATTTTGCTCTTTCAACTAGTGACATTTTGTCTGTCTTGTATTAGAGAAACTTTGTGGTATGTAATCCTCTGTGTCTGACTTATTTCACTTTAAAGAGTGGTCTCAAGATCCATACATTTTCCTACAAATTAATTCCTTTGTGGCTGAGTAATACTCCATTTTGTACATATGTCCCATTTCCTTTACTCATTCATCTGTTGATGGAAACATAGAGCCCCTCCATAGTTTTGCTTTCTTGAGTTGTGCTGCTATAAAGACAGGTGCCCACGTACTCTGTGATATGATGACTTTAATACTTTGAGGAAAATGTTCTGGATGGGTACTGCTGGGCCAAGAGGAATTAATATTTGTGTTTTGAGGAATCTCCATGCTGACTTCATAATTTATATTCCTACTAGCAATGTAGAAGGGTTTCTGCCCCCTACAACTGCTCCAGCATTTATATTGAGGTCTTTGACCCATTTAGTTTGATTTTAGTACAGGATGAAAGACATGAATCTTGATTCATTTTTCTGCACATAAGTATGAAGATTTCCATTATGATTGTTAAAGAAGTTAACTTTTTATCAGTGTGTGTTATCATAATCTTTTGAATAACCAGACAGCTGAAGGTGTCTCTGGGTTTTGCATCCGCAGTGATATACCACTGGCTAATATGTCTTTCTGTGCCACTTCATGCTGTCTTAAGTTTTGTAGATTTGAACTATAGCTTGTAGTTCAGAATTGTAATACTTTCTTCTTTCTCTTGTTGCTCAGCATTGCTTTGGGTGTTCTTGGTGTCTTCTGACTCAATATGAATTCTAGAATTGTTTTTCTAATTCTACGTAAAAGCTAATATTATAATTGCTATTTCATTAGCTCAATATGCAATTTTTGGTAATTTGGCCTTTTTGGCAATATTGATTTTAGTTATGTAAGAAGAAGGAATGCCATTTTACTTTTAATATACCTTGCATCTCCCCTTTCAAAGCATTATAGTTTTTATTATAAATGTGTTTTGGTTCTTTTGTTAGGTTAATTCCAAGGTATTAAACTTTTTTAGCTACTATGAATGGAATCATTGTTTTGGTTTCTTTCTTGGTGCACTCATTGTTGGTGTATTGGCATCCTAATGATTTTTGTGTGTGTTTAGCTTGTATGCTGCCACTCTGCTGAATTTGTTTACTAGTTCTATTTTCTGGTGGAAGGCTGATAGAAATCCTATCAGTAAAGTCCAGGCTGGGAGATTTCTCCTGGGAAGAAGGACCACATTGACTGTTGAACTCCAGAAGATGTATGCTATGGCTTGGCAGAAAGTGTGTCTGCCTTTGCTCATGTCCAGAGATTAATCTGGCAGAAGAAATTTTGAGGCAGTCAAATAGTGAGGCTGTGGCATAGCTATTGTTGGGAGCTTTTAGCCAGGTTTATGTTGAAAATCAAGAGCGCAGAGCACATCAGGATGATTTAACATGTACTGAATTTGGCCAGAAAGGAAGCACCATTAAGCAGAGGACTGCAAAGATAGTGCTGAGAAGATCTTGATTGCTGAGAAAGAACAGGAGAATATAACAATGGCCTAAAGGCACCAAGAGAAGCAGCACATTTCCACATTTTTCAGCCCAAAACTGCAAAAGTGAAAGACTGCTCTGAGTAGAAAGCTGTAGAGCACCATGTTCGAGAATGGCAGAAGTGTAGAAAATTTGTTTCACAAAACTGGATTCAGAGCACCCAGAAATCCATGCCCTGCTCCCCTACACTCAATGCTGAAACTGTTAGGCCTTTGCCAACTCTTGCTGCTGGACTAAATGCCTCTTGGACAGGGGGATAAGCATGAGCCTTTGTGGGGAGGGAGGTTAGAATTCTAATGTAATAGAATGTTGATAGAATTAATACGGATTCTTTATTTTTTTCTTTCTGAGGATGGATGCTTATGATTATTTTAATTTTAAAGAGAATAAAAGATAAGAGAAAAACAATGAAAATGACACAAAATTTCAAAACAAGTACGATAGGAAATTAACCATGGTTGTTGTATTGTATATTGTTATCAGCAACATAGTTGTTCAGATTACCAGACATCGACATGCAAAATAACTAAGATCAGAGGTGCCATCCAACCCAACTATCCGTTTTCTGGGGATTTTTCTAGAAAAATTGAAAACATCATACTAGAATGATATATGCACACCAATGTTTATAGCAGTGCAGTTTGTCATTGCTAAATCTTGGAACCAACCCAGCTGTCCATCAACTGAAAATTGAATAACAAAGATATAGTGTAAGAAAGATAAACTTGCAATTTTATAGGTAAATGGTTGCAACTAGAGACCTTACTCGTAAGTGAAATAAATCA
>PVKN010030239.1:0-12790 GCA_004027915.1 Capromys pilorides
ATAAATGAACATATTCTTTGTTTTTCCTTGATTGCTGACAGCAGCTGCTGTGGGTCCTTAGTGAGAAGAGTATTTAGTGAGAAAAGCCAGGCTGGTATTGCAACAGAGGAAAAACATTAGGAAATTGATGAATTATCTTTCTGTTTGTACCTTCAGAAACAGGTTAATTGTTTCAGTAACTGGCTGTGCCTTGATTAGGAAGCATTAATAACAATTAATGATATAGCTTCAAAAAAAGGTATAGGAAAATTGATATAATTCTTAGCCAACATAAATTATAGTCATTATCTACTATATCCAGAATCATCAGAGCTGCCAACCTAGCTGATTAAAGTACAAGGGAATTTTTTGGTCTGAAATTCTCTAGATAATCAAACAAACCTTTGCTGTGTTTCTTCAGTATAAAATTTCCCTTATGAGCTAATAATATTTAGCTTAAAATACTTCAGTTCTACAACTTAATTAAAAACCTTTCAGAAGTTAATTTTTTAATATATTCACATTTTATCTACATGTGCAAATAATATTTGATTATGATGAAACTTTTTTAATAAAAAAGGAACTGCTAACATGTCAAAAGATCAGTTTAGGTCAAGAAATATGTATTATAAGATTGATTTCTATCTGATTTTCATTCGATTCAGCAGTGAGACAGAATTTGCTTTCTTTGGAAGTAGCAGTAGCACAGAGATTGACATCACGGACAGAAGTGGCTGTGACTAAACCTGAGCTTACCTGTACCTGGGCCTAACCCTGGGCTGAGCTCAGGCCTCTAGTACTTTCCTTAACCTCACCTTCACAGCAGCCTAAAACATGGGTGGTCAGGGTGGAACTGGAGCCTGAGGCAGTCAGAGACTTGTTTGCAGTAGACAACTACGTTGAAAACTTGGGATCTCAACACAAGTGGCTGACGCAGCCTTCAGTCAGTCAGTAGATGGTCACCCAGAAGCTGACATTTCTTAAGAATATAAAATTTTATCTTACTGGATCTAATTCCCATTCAGAATTCTTCCTGGTGTTACTAGAGGATACAGTAGATGTTATCCTTCCAACTGTTGACCCTCAAGAGATGAAGCCACTTTGACATTGTATTATGGGTGTGAAGCAAGTGCCAATATCTCCCTTTGTTTAAACTGCTACCTAGGTAAAGAAAGATCATACTTGTGCTTGGTGTCATGCTTGCTACCATGTTCAGTCACTGGTCACTGAGTCTTACCTGCCTTCCTTCTCTCAAACACATACTTCAACATTTATGGACTCATCTCATTTTGTCCCAGTGTCAACTTTTCAGCCAGAGAAAGATTGATTTCCATCCAGCAGGCCCTCTCACTTGTCCATTTATGTTCACTGTTTTATGTCTTTCTCAGAAATTCTAGCTTGATTTTTCTGTTTGGGAGACCCAGCAACCAGAAGAGCATGTCTCATTTGTGCCTCACTTAACCTATAGGAAACATCTCAGTAGAGCTCTTCTGCTTTTGTTTTTCTTATTTTTATTTCACCAGAATATTTTAAAAGATAAATGTCAGGGTTGTGTTGGCATTCTTGGACAAACCTACCTAACTGTTCTTCTAACTTCCTTTGAACAAAATGTATGCTGAAATGTTACCTTTTGTGACATGTTCTATGAGGGCTGCCAAGAATTGGGAGGACGAATCAGAGTGATTGGGGAAAGTTTGGGAAGAGCTGAGATTCAATCTTGCCCACAAAGGTGGTGCAGTTGTGGTGTTCCATGGCTGACAAGGACATCTGAGTATGGGTGGCAGTGTTGAGAACCAGCCACTCACAGGGCTAGGAATCAGTAGACCATGCAAACAGGTGATGAAGACCACATGATCAGAAGACAAGAGAGATATTGCAGAGAAATAAAAATTATAGTGAGGGTTTTTGAGGGGAGACAATGGACTAGAAAAACTTGGGCAAATAAGTGAATTAATCCATGCAAGCAAGGGATGTCCACACATAAAGACAACCTGAAGATCTCGGTAGCATTACATGACACAGTTGCTTCTTTGTTCATATTGCATATACTGTACAATCTTAGGGTAGAGTGGGGTGGAAGTCTGCATACTGGAAGACACTTGGACCAGGCTATACCCATTCTGTGATGCAGCCATCTCTGCAGGGGTCTTCTAGATCGCTGCATAGGCTATGAAGGACTTGACACATGGAGGACCCTTGAATGTACCTTCAGGAAAGTAACAAGTTCTTTGCTCACATCTCATGTACCCAAATCAATTACATGAGCATACCTAACTCAGAGGGACACAATGGATGATTCTTCCCTTGTGCCTGGAAGGGAAAGAGAACTTGAAGTGTCAGTGAGCCTTAATAACAATTCACTGCCCAGGAAAAGGATGTAGACTTAGCTCATCATAGTCAGGGTTGGGAGTAGTTAAGAGCACAAATTCTAACTATGAAATCCTGGGTTTATGTCTCAGCTCTCCCATCAGTAGTTGATGTTGGCAAGTAACCCACCTTCCAAGCCTCAGTTTCTTTATCTGCAATCTCTGAACATATTCTACCACAGTTTTTATTGTTTACAAAATTCTTTCCTTTCCACCTTTCTCACCTTTTCTCTCTTTGCCCCATCAAAGCCTAACCTGCCTCAAGTCACCCAGTCCATTGGCTGTCTCGCAGCATCATTTCCTCCCGTACACCACGTGACCACATTTTGATTAGTTTGTGTCTTAACCTCTCAGCATACCATATTGCCAGAGCTGAGCTTATCTTCCAGTATTTCTTCCTCTGTAGGTCTGAAATTCTGCAGCAATCTGGTATTTCCTAGAGTCTCTGGAGAAGTCGGAGTGGCACAGATAACCTTTCATTAGCCCACATCTCTTTCCTCCTCTTAGGCCATGGCAGTTTTGTATACCTTGCTTTCCCCTCCCTCGACAGTGCTGCTGCCTGCTGCATCACTCAGGAAGACAAAGTTTCTTTGTTGCCTTTTACCTAGTTGGTAAATAGATGAATGCAGCCCTGCTGGAACATAGGATTACCTAGCGCAGAACTTCTCAAACTGAGCTTTCAATGACAATAGGTATCCATTATCCCACTAGCCTCTCAGCATCTGAATCCTAAATCAGTACATCTAGAACAAGGCCCATGATTCCACCTTCTAACCATTCCTGGAGAAGCTTGTGATACTGTTCAGACTCCACTTTAAAGAGAAAGCAGTTGGTGACACATATTGAGTCCCTACACGTGTTGAACAGTTTGATGTCTTGTAGCAAGAGCTCTCCCTCCAGAACATGGCCAGCACTGCTTTACGAGGATCTACTGAGAACACTGGATCTGACATCTGCCCAGTCCAGCTAAAACTCCCTTTAGAACAAGACCCCTAGGTGATTCCTGTGCACATGAAGATTTGAGGAGCCCTGACTTAGAAGATTTCAATGAAAACATCATGAAACATTTGTAAAATTGCATGTATGTGCGGGTGTGTATGTGTGTGTTTAATGCTCAGGAAAACTGAAAGTACTGACATTAAATGAAGCTAATAGCAAATGGGTTGCAATTAGTAACATCAGATTCTGTAAGGAATAATTTTGTACCAGATTTGGAAGAAGAAAAGCGTTCATACATGTGAAATTTGTACCTAGTCAACATCAATGAGAACATCTTATTGATATCCATGTTTTAGAGAAGCCTGGCTATTAAAAAAAACTTCAGCATCTGTCTTGCTGAGTTATATTTATTTTGTTATTTGTGAACATTATAGCAAACATTCATGCATAATCATATTTTTCTCCTTTTGAAAAAAAAAAAAAAAAATATATATATATATATATATATATATATATATATATATATATATATGTAAGAAATTGGAGAGTACTTCTAATGTGAGAGACACAGTTATGATTCAGAAATAACTTGAAGGAAATGCTTATCTGGTGTTCAGGGCACAGGGTGAAGTGAAACTCCTTCAAATATCCTCTGTCTCTCCAAGTGAGCTTTGCTAAACTCTGCAGGTCAAGAGATGATCCTGCACTGCTAAGAATACCTTATTTTATTTCTTTCTCCTTTACCTCTTACAGAGCATTTTACACTTACATGCTGTGATCCAAAAATACAGTGAATGTTAATTTTTTTAAAAATGTGTATTAGTAAAAGGTATGTTGCCATTAATTCCCCTCAAGTCCCACTCCCTCACTTTGGACACACTGATCTCATAGCTCTTGCCACGTCGTAAAGCAATTCTGGAAGTCCTCTTTTGTGAGTCTCTGTAGATGTGCTGGCCCTTGCTGCCTTGATGTCATGCCTTGATTCAGAATGTTTCCGCTTTGTAGTCATTTTGATTTTGGGGAAAAGCCAAAAGTCACACAGTGCCAGATTCAGTGGGTAACATGGGGGAGGATACCCTGTAATGTTTTATGTACCTGCCTTTCTTTTGAATGGCACTCAGCAGGAGCATTCGCTGTTGTTGTTGTTGTTGTTGTTGTTGTTGTTTTAATCACACCTTATAATGACACTCCTAAAAGAGGACTTCCAGGACAGTTTCACAGAGTGCTAAGAACAATAGGATAAGTGTGCTTGAAGCAGGGGGAATATATTTTCCCCAGGGGGAATATTTTGATGATTGATGATAACATGTCTTTTACTGTAATAAATCTTTTAAAATTTAAACATTTATCATATATTTTGTTCATATCATACATACATATGAGTTTTTCCAAATATCTAATAAAACTAAACCACATTTTCAAATAAATAGATGATATTCTTTTATTTATTGGAAGCCCTGGGAGAGGTTAGGTGGAAACGCCTGCTGTAATGATTGACCATAATTATGTTTAGATTTCCTATAAATTCTCTATAAACCTGTTATTCATGCTGCCTTACAAAAAGCTGAGCACCCTTGCTGCTTTAAAACTGCATGAGACTACTGGGTACCTGAAGCGCTCCTAGTGTTCCTGTGTTTGAATTGATGGTTTGCACAGTCCAGACTTCCTGAGCAATCACCAGCCTTCCTCATTTGAAATGGACTCACATTAACCAGCTTCTTAATATGTTTGAACAATCACATAAATGGGATTAGGATTTTATTTTTTATTCATCTCCCTTCAGGTCTATGTGAACAGACTTCTTATGTGTCTACAATAATGCTGTCCCCATTCACTAATGCTTGTAGCAATTTATTTGCAAACACATATCTTGGGAAGGATCTTAGTTGTGGTTTTATACACTCAGTTTTATGTGCACAGTTTCCATTTTGTACGCACTCCCTTTTTCTGTCCCCAACATTAGATTTATTGTTGGTGTTGGTTTTAGACCAAAATCTAAATGAGATTGTGTTGACATTTTATATACATAACCCAAAAAAAACCTTGCTTTATAGCAGATTGAGTAGAGAACTGGTTGGTTTAAACAGATAACCTTGGGTCATTTCAGAAATGTCTTGTTTTAGCAGAGTACTCTATTCTCATACTGTGGGACTGACTTCATTCATTTAAAGGAAGCTGGGGCAGACAGGAAAAAAAAAATATTTTCTTCTCTTAAGATATCTTGATTTATTTGTACCTCTGTTGTGACACCCAAGGTTAATTCTGATATAACAACTTCTAACAAAAAAGAAAAGAGACAGAAGAACAGAGGAGGGCATTTCTTCACAGTTATGACTTCTCATTCCTTATTCTCAAAGCATCCCTGCTCCCTAGCTCATGCTGCGTGTTTGTTTTCTATGCTACTGATCAAGGTCAGTGACCCACCTAATTCCTAGAGATAGACAGTGAGAAAGAGGAGAAAGAGAACCTAGGTATGGGAAAGAGAGAACAAGCAGGGAGAGAGAGGATACTCTAGGCCTAATGCTCCTATCTCAGAAGTATGCTCAGATTGGATGTGCACTGCTGTGCAGCCACAAATTCTGAGCCTGAGTCTTTTTTTGAGATCAGGACCTTTAATTTAGAATGATAAGTACCCAAGGAGGCTGAGTCCACAACTAGCCTACTACCTTGGGAGCCATTGGTTCCACCATATTATAGAGGGTACAGGCTACCAGGTCTGACAAGGGGAACAAAATTGCTGCTCCATCCTCTGGAGAGAAATCTTCTGAATCCTGATGTCAAAGAATGGACTTCTCTTTCATTTCTGGAGCCACTTTGGAATGGACACAGTTGAAGGACTTAATTGACTGTCCAGTTGTTTACCTTTTATTGTTATGGAACACTTAGTACTCATATAGGTTAAGAGAGAAATCCTGCAAAATTTTCTGACTTGGAGTTTACCCTTCTCAAAGATTAAGGAAGTGATTAAAAACAAAACAGAACAAATGTTCACCAGTATATTTGTTGAACATTTACATTAAGGTAGGAATACATAAGAAAAGAAAGTGCTATGTGACTGACAAAATATTTCTTCAGTTTTGGGTATTATTACCACCTTTCAGCATTTCAGTTTTATGAATCACTAAAAATGTAAATGAGAGATTTTATTTGGTGGTGCATTCCTAATTTGTGAGACTCCAGTCTTACTAAAGATATAAAAACATAAAAAGAGAATCATCTGTTGGCCTGTGGGATACCTCTTGTGGTTAAGAACCCAAACCCCAAACTACCTCCTCAAATCTTCAGTTTTTGTGTTCTTTGCATGACTGGAGGAGGGTGTCAGATATAAAGCTTTTTAATTTTATTTAATTTTATCTTATTTCCATCTGGCAAAGTCTTTACAAAGCAGCAGCCCTGGGGGTAATCACAAGCAATATGGCTTCCCAATCAGGTTTCTTTATAACTAGACTATGAATTTACCTTCAGCTTCAGTTGCTATAATTTCTGGTCTGTGAGCTGATCAATAGGAGAAGATAACTTCAATTTAGTCCAGTTTTGTAAAAATCCGTCTTGTATTTTAAGGAGGGGGCATAGTTGCAGTGATCAAGATATTCTCTGAACAGGCTGTGACCCCCTTCCCTCGTATTTATCTCCTGTTTTTCTTTTTTCTTTTTTTTTTTTCTCTCATGTGCTAAAAACATTTAAGATAATGTTCTGTTTTCTCCACACACTCAGGACTGAATTCCTTTGTTCTCGCTTTATCTATTAAAGACACTTTCCTATTTATAGATACTATTCGTGAATACATGTTATATAAAGTATGTCTGGTTTTCAGCAGGAGCTAAGCCTAGCAAATAGTCCCAGCATATGCAGGAGCAGGGCTTCACCAGTATCCTACATGTACATCTAAAAGCCTTGACTTGAGCAAGTTTTAGGACCAAGTATTGATATTTAGTTAGAAAATATGAAGTTGGACTCATTCAATCTAGCAAGTATCTGTTGAGTACCTACTATTTGCCAGGTGCTCTGAAGCACATTGGTTCCCAAGAGTCATGTGCCTTCAAGGACTTTGCAGGGAATGGGGCATTGAGGTGCATGAACAAATGCAGTTGGCCAAAAAAAAAAGAAGTTCATACCCTACCTTTCCCCAAAATTGTATGTCATCCCAAAGAACATGTGAACAAGGTCCTTTATTTAGAGAGATTCCAAGAAGAAAAAGGAAGCGAAAGATGTCAACCTGCGTGCCTCCATGAACCTATCACAAGGACAGGTTCCCAGAGTTCTCCCACAGACCCAGGAATAGAGGTTTCTTCCAAGGACTTTATCTGCACCAGATGCATGCTGAGCACTTACAGCACATCTAGGCCACTGGAAACTGAGGGCAGAAAGAATGGGACTTGTCAGATCCCTATCGGGATACAGAGGAGAAGTCCCCAGCACGGAGAGCTTGTGTCCTCACTTCTCCTTTTCAAATAGTGAGTTAAGATGGTACTCTCATAGGCACCATAAAAAAATCCAAAGTTGGTTTTGAGCCCTGTGTTTGAGTTTATTAAATGCAATGGTATTTGTCCTACAGAACCAACAGTAATCACCATTTCCCCTAAATGTCTTACTTTTCAACTTTGGAAAGAACTTCTTATGATGGAGCCCCTGCAGCTGGGGTGGAAGAGGACCAGGATGTCATGGTTCCCTGCCAGCATGGCCTGAAGTACCCCATTGTCCTCACTAATGGCCTCAGATGGGTATCGGCTCCACGCCCAGATATACACACTTGGCAAAATATCCAAGGGCATTTCTTAATGAAGTTTAAAGTGACCTGTTATTGTGCCTATTAGATCTCCATTCAAAAAACTGAGCTAACCCCATGAAAAGTACAGAAGTACCACACTGTCTGCCCAACGTGTGATCTCAGTCCTGTGAGGATGTGAATCTTCTATTAAATAGTAGATTATGCATTTATATGTGCACATAAAAATCAGGTGCTCAGCTGTTGTCTCTCGAATCAGATATTTGGATCACTCTAGTGTCCAGTCATGCAGTTCCTAAACCCACAATCCTATTTCATGGTTTATCAATTTGTACTTATCCCAAAATATATAAATAAATAAATAAGCCAATAGTAGAGTTGCCTTTTATCGCTTTCATTTTTCTCTGCCCAGTAAAAAGCGGATGAAAATACATTCTTTGTTACATTCCATTCATTTCCAAACGTACAAGTTTTCAAATATGTTATAAATGAGAAGAAAAGAAACTGCTGACTTATTTGTCAACCTGTCATATTATTTTATTTATTGTCTCTTGTCAGTAGAAAAGTCCAGAAGCGTATTGAGATAAAAATGGAAGTGCATGCAAAGATAAAATGGTAAATGGGATATACTGCTGCACTTCCTCTCATTTTTCTTTCCCTCCCACTGTCGGACCATAAACAAGAAGAATCAAGCCAGCTGGTGCACTGGGCTATAGAGAACAGCTAGAGCTTTGCATGTTGGATTTGTCCCCAAGGCTACCTCCCCGTGTTGGCCTGCCTCAAAGAAGTCCTTTGAGATTTTCACTTGAGTTCTAGCTGGTGAGCTGTAAAGGAAGTAGTTTTTGAAAGAGTAGAAGTTGCCTTAGACACCTCCACACACAGCACATAGGGATCTAGAAGTTTGTAAGCTGGCTTCATCTATTCAGGAGCTGGGTGGGTGGGCCTTATAAAGTAAATCTGGGAACTGTGAAAGGTAAAAAGACTTCTATTTACCTAAACACAGTCGTTCCTATCAGTTTTTACAATAAAGTGCATCTCCAAGTTACTTGAGAGTTACTTTGCCTCTATATAGTCATATCCTGGAGTGGTGGGGATAACCTGGGCCTGGCTGCTACCTGCATAGCCTTTGCTGTTGCAAAGTTTTAACAAAATAATTTCTGTGGATTCTTGGGGAGAGATATGTGCCTGCGAGCATGTGTATCTAAGTCTCTTAAAAATCTAAACCCTGGGGACTTCCACGTTACAATAGGAGCTATTAAGACAGGTTCCTCCTGGTGGCAAGAAAGTACACATGTGTTGCTTTGAGATGTTTTTGCAGGCAGGAATCCACTTAATCTTCGGTCAGGTCATTTAGTAATTCAGGGAGAGATGACAGACTCCAAATGGTTTTAAAGGCCACTGATGCACAGAAAATTCATGTGATGATTTTCTTTAAGCCAAGCTTCTTGGAGCTCTTTATAACCATCCTCAATAAAACACCTGTATACCACACTATGCAGGGCAAGGTCAGGCTCAGGAAAAGACTGACTTATTATTGCCCTTTTCATTATCAGTAAATAGGTTGAAAACTGCCTGAGACCAAGCCAGCTGGTTTGCAGTTACCAAGTGTGTTACTTTTCTCATTGATGAGACAAAATACTCAACAGCCAGAATTAAAGGAAGAAAGGTTTATTTTGGCTCATAGTTCATAGAGGTTTCAGTTTTTAGTTGGCTTTACCAAGGCAGGGTGGCATGGCAGAGGGGCATCGCAAGGGAGAAATGTAGCAAAGAAGGGCATCTATTCCTGCATGAAGCTCTGGGGGAACAGCTAGATATAAACCATAGCACTGAGCCACAGAACACAACAGAACAGCAATGCCAGGTCCATGATAATCTCAGAGTGTCAGGTGCTATGCAAAGACCTTCTGGGTGAAGGTCGTGATTCTTACTTACACTTCTCTTTTCCTTAGTGGTTGTCCTACAAGGTAAACTTACATTCATCTTCAAAATTGAGCAGGAGCACCCTTGATTTATGTATCAAAATTCCTTTCCATTTGGGGGGAAAGTGATACTTTATGTTCTGAGCTTTGGAACAGCTTTCTCTTTTTCTTACATAGTTCTAGCCGTCCATTCTCACTGCACTTGGGAAATCAGGTGCCTGGGATAACCTCCATCTCTGGCCAGTCTCCAATGCTTCTTCTCTGTTTTCCCAGAGTAGCCACACTATCCTTAGGCTTCAGTCACACCCACATGCTGGTGACCAACCAGTGCCCCTAAGCCTCAGTACCCCATAGATTGGGTACTTCCTATAAAGCCTGGCAGCTACTACAGACATACTGGCCTTTTCCTTCACCATGATGTGCTATTACCACCACCTGTCCTGGTTTTAAATTTCCTTCCAGTTTCAGCCACTGGCCAGGTCACTCAAACTGGAGGCTAGGCTGGCTGCCTTACACTCCTCAGTTGCTTTCCCCATCTCTCTCTCTCTCTCTCTCTCTCTCTCTCTCTCTCTCTCTCTCTCTCTCTCTCTCTCTGCCTACCACCCCAACTCCCCACCCCTCTCCTTTTCTCCATTCTCCCTGCAACAACTCCCTTGAGTCTCGAGCATTTGCATCTTGTCCCTACACAGTATCAGGCCTTGTCTCTAACCTCACAGTTTGACCCCACAGTACAGTGCACATGCCCGATTATCACTTTCCTCAGAAGGTCTGCAAAACTCTCTCTTCCTTGCTGGTTACAGTTCCAAGTTCTGTGGTTTGGCCTTGCCTGCCCCTCCACTGTCACGACCCAGATCCTATGATTCCCTCACCTGTCAAACACTGCTCCCATTTTTGCATGTTTCCAGATGAACTAAACTGGTTCCCTTTTTATTTTGAGACAGAATTTTGTTCACTAAATTTCCCAGGCTGGTCTTGAACTCATGAGCATCCCCCTCAGACTCTGAGTAACTGGGGTTATAAGGCATGCATCTGTATGGCTAATGCCATCCTCTTTTCTGTTCCTAAAACATTTTCCTTTATTGTCTGTCTGGTATGTGCCTATCCACTTTTCTGGTCAAGCTTTTTCTGATTGCACTGGAAGAATAGATGTCAACACCTAACCCCCAACCTGTTTTACCATATCCCATCTCTGTGCCCTCAATGCCTACATCATACTGTGCTTGCTATGTGAAGAAGGCATTTTTCTCTAGTAAGCCCAGATGTCTTTGATGACACAGACATCATCAAACTGAGTAAATAATAAGAGGTTATTGGTTTCATCCTCAGTATACTATAACACTAATAATCTGAAATCAATAACCAACCATGTAATATTTAGACAAGATGATTCTTCCTTCAGCATACACTTATAGAGAGTCTGTTACAGGCTAGGTACTCTGCTAAGTGCAAACTTGAGTGGCTCATACGTTTCTCCATCTTCCAGAAAGTAAAGAGGTCTACTCAAGAAGTAATGACACCATGGTGAGATGAACAGTGGGAAGGATCCACATGCCAGGGCACCAGCAGACCCTGGTCCCTCCTTTTGTCCACATGGCACATTGCTTAAACTTTAAACCACATTTGTAATTGTTCTCTCTTCCATCTGGTCAACTCAATAACAAGTGTTATTACTGAACATTGAAAATGATTATAAATAAACCACAGAACTTAAAAATCCAAGATCTTTTCCCTCTGGGTTTGTTTTCAGTGTTATTTTTGTTTCTCTAAGTGTTAGACCAGTTGTTTTTGTAACAGGGAGATCTCAAGGTTTCAGATGTTCTCATTCACTCCCTCTGTTAGCTTTGCCATGGGATCCTGTTTGGAAACTAACTTAAAGGTGACTGAGACACTAAGGGATAAAATCTGGGGGCCCTTGTGGCAATCACTGACCCATAGTTTTCCTTGTTCCAAAGCCAGCTCTCTCTGAGCATACCACTTACACATAAGAACAGTGGGCACTGTGCTCACTTTACATGCTTACATGAAGTTTACTATCCAAAGCAGATGTGACTCAGAATCTTAGTAGAGGGCAACACTAGTAAAACACTACCTCATTGTCGCTATTATGGCACAGGAAAGTCTTGGCTTTGCAAGGTGCAACCCATAACCGCACCCCCAGGAGCTGGCTGCCTGCCCAGGTCTCCTGGAGCATTAGCCAGAGGCGCTGTGCCCTGTTCCAGGACCTTATGTGACTGGGTTTAAGAGAAACACAAAGAGGATTTTCACTTCAGATATTCTGGAAAACCAACTTCTTTCAAGCATAAATTTTCTCAGAAGAGGCTACATTTTTTTAATGAGGTATTGAAGGCTTTGTAATGTGAGTCTCCAAAAATGGTCTGCACTCAGAGCCCCCAGGCTTGGGCCTTCCCTGGAGAAAGGGCAGCCCACAGTAGCATGAACACCTTCCGGCTGTTGCATCACGAACCTGACTGGCAGGATGGGTAAAACCTGCAGACAAAGAGCAAGCAAAATATTCTAAAGTTACACAGGTCGCATGCATATATGTGTGTCCACACAGACACACACACACACCCCTTTGTCATTTCCTTGTTAAAGGAAAGTGCGTCCTCTCCTTCCCCATTGTGTAGTGAGAAGTGACCTTCCCTTGAGTTTTTCTCTGCTCTTTCATGTTACTCTTTCTGTCTTCTGTAGTTCTATTTTTATATTATCAAGGTTAATAACATTTATGTTCTGTTTCATAGTCATCATTCTGACTACTGATTATTGTAGAGTAATTACAGTTAAAATAAATGTATCATATTTAAATTACATTTACTATGTAGAAATTATCCACTGCACAGTAAGGCAGTATTCAAAGACTA
>PVKN010030240.1:0-12781 GCA_004027915.1 Capromys pilorides
TTAATGAAAAAGCAAGAGTGGGGGTGATGGAGAATGGGTTGGTAGTTTCATTCTTCACTCACACAATGTGACTAAATAATTTGTGGCAGTTAATATTTTAACATCAACCAAAAGCAAAGCCACTCCCTTAGCCACAAGTCAAACTGCTTCTCTCTCTCTCTCTCTCTCTCTCTCTCTCTCTCTCTCTCCTTAAATGCCAAACAATCCCACAAGTAAGATTTCTACTAGGGCAAATAAGTAAAGTGTGGGTTAAAAGCTATCTCTGGAGACCACAGTGAGACACACTGCTTACCCCAGACACTTCCCTCAGGACTGTCAGAGAGCTGAGATAGCCTCCACTCCATCTCCCCAGCATTTCTTAAGGACTTCAGAGTCATGTGCTCTATGAATACATTTGATCTTGTTACACACAGAAACATAAATTTTCTTATGAAGAATCAAACACTACTCACGAGAAGTTACGTGTTCTTTGTGTACTCATAAAGTTTCATTTCTGTTGGGTTAGCCGAAACACTTCTGCTTGCTCCAGTTGGCTCGGCAAATTCATTAAGCACCTATTTTCACCAGAAGCTGAGGGTATGGAGATCACTAAGAGAATAGAATATTTTTCTATTGAGGCATAGTAACTCAGAGAGGGGGAAAAAATCAGTGAAAACTTAAGTAAATTAAAAGCAAAGTACCTGACTTTTTGTTAGAAAACATATCTGTTCATATGTCCAAGTTACAAAGTGTTTCTAGAACATAATGTTCAATAAATATTAGATGAATAAATACATGTAGACTTCAAAATAGTATTCAATAAGTGATGGTAGGCTTTAGGTTAAGTTATGGACACAGGATAAAAAAGAAGAAGACAGTGAAAACAGAAAGGTGAGAAAGGTTAGAGACAGCCCCAGGAGCGTGCTGCAGTAGATGCACAGCAGAGCTCATTCACAGTGTATCCTCCGAGACAGCTACCAACAAACATTTAACATATTTTCTAATACTTTTTCTGTCCACATTTTAATACTAAGTTTGAATCATGGTAAAAAGCCTGAATTTGGATTCATTGGAAAATTGGGAGTTGAAACTTATCTTGTATTTTATTGTTCAACGAATGCACTGATCAGGGCCAATGAGATAGCTCAGCAGACTAAGCACCTGCTTAGGCAAGTACAGGGACTGCGGTTCAATCCCCAGCACAATATGCCATGCCAGCCCCACCACTGGGTGTACTGAGTGGACACTGAGACCAGGCACGGTGGCCCACGCCTACAGTCCCAGCACTGGGAGCTGAGACAGGAGGATCACTACCAGTCCAAGCTGCTGCTTTAGTGAAACCCTGTATCAAGTACACACACACACACACACACGCACACACAGCACTGATCAGTCCAAATTCATGTAAAGAGAGCCTTGATGTGGATTTGGACAGTATGTGGAGATATCACTCCAAAGAAGAGCTGGGACTCAGCTCACATCACAGAGCACGTTCTTGACTCACACACAACAAAACTGCAGGCATCATCAGCGAGAGACACAGGCAGGTTTATTAAACAGACTTGAAGCCCACTCTCAGCAAGGAGCGGGCGATGCAGGTTGAGAGTCCCAGGGGCCTAGAGTAGGGTTCTCGGTCAGGCATCCACAAGACCTGGTCTGGGGTACTTAATTGTCGGAGGTGTTTATCTTTCACTGGTCTGAGTTTCCTTAAGATTAAGTTGCTCATTCATGGGTTAAAGCAAAAACTTTTTTTATCAGCTAGGATAAAAACCAAACTGCTTATTTTTTTTTTTTTTTTTACATTTGGTTTTGGTGATATGGTATCCATTTAAGGTGCTGTTTCTTTGAAGGTGGAGGTCCTTAGAATTTATAGATTTGTAGGAACACAAAAGCACGGGCCAAATTTATTGACTTACTAGATTGGGAAGAGCCTTAGGAAATGAAGAGAACCCTGGCAGTAAAACAGGCGCAGGAATTTAAAAAAAGGCATTGTGACCTCAGTAACTTTGTGTCCTGAAGCTTTAATGTTCTTAAGGTATAACTGAAAAATCACCACTTCGTAGTCTCCTTGCTACATACTGTGATTTGTTCTACCTTATAAGAAAGCATTGTTGCTTCTCTTCTTATAAACTTTATGCCTCAAAATCTTAAAACAGAGCTGAAAGTATGGTGCATTTCCATGTTTTGTCTGATTTCCTTTGGAGATGTTTTTCTAACTGATATGGAGAAGAGAACTGCCTGTGTAGGAAGGGTTTGATGACTTCTTTTAAAAAACAAAACACACAGGAAGTATCCCATTTATCCAAGAGAGGCAGCAGCCGAGAGCCGTATTATTAACTTGATTGTTCCAGGAAGTGTGCTGCCCTGCTACCATGGTGACAGGTACCATGGAAATAAACACGCTTAGTTTGATGCAGTGTCAGAGCTTTGGGGCATGCAGCAGTTGCACTGGAATATCATTGTCGCTACGTTGCAGAAAGTGTACAACATCAAATCTTATTTTAGATCTACATACTGTAAAATTTATATGTACTGCATATATACACATAAAATAAACAAATCCCAATTTATTCAATCTAAAAAAGAAAAATTGCAGCCTTCACAGCCTTTCATTTTAAGCAGGACTGTGTGGAAGCTCTGGAAAATTACAACAATATAGAGAGCTTCGGATTTTGCAGGAATAGGTGGTGGGCAGGGTGCACGTTTTCCCCAGGCTTTTCTCTCCTCCCTAATCAGCCAGGGTTAATTTCTACAGTGATATTGTGAAATGATGAACAGTGACCACCCATGTGTTTAATGTGTCTTATATGTTTTTATTTTGCTGTTGAATATTCCCTACTAGAAGGTTCTCATTTTATAGTGGAGGAAATGAAGTGTGCAGAAGAAATAGAAGTAGAGCTTAGATTGAGAACAGGTAGAGAGAGCTCCACCCTGGCTTTATTTTATGAATATGGATTTAATGATATGTGGATTATCACCCATTGCACAGTTTAATAGGTAAATCACTTTACCAGGAAAGGTTGTCCTACCATGTCGTTGCATAACACCTCCACCACTCGTGATGACCAGCTAGGACTCCAGAACACTCTGATGTATGCCAAAGCCAAAGCCACTTCACAGTTTCACTAAGGCACGGTGAGGTTGTGTATCCGCAGTCAAGTTAGGGATTGTGTTGGCCTTTTCCCTCCTGTTGCGTCTTTTCCAAATACTGTTCTCTCCTGCAATCTGATCTCTCATTTTCCAAACGCTACCAGCCAACAGATGCTATCACTTTTTAAAAAAAATTCTCTATTGAACTCAAAAACAAGTCAAGTGAAATACTGAGACCTTGCATGTTAGTCTATGTTTCCTAAATTTATATGTGTGGAGAATTAGCTGGCATGCCCTTCAGAGCTGTCGATTCCTGGCTCCCCATTCTAAGTCTGGGGTGAGGCCCGAGGTGCTGCATTCTAATGAGGTCCTCTGATGCTTCTGCAGCAGGCAGTCCCAAGGAGCAGCCAGCCAGGCTGGTAGACTGTCACCTTCACTGTGGTCCTAAGCATCAGGGACATAAGAGTAAGGGAGGGTGCCTGCGATGAGAGGTCCCCTCTGGCTCTATGCCTGGGAGCTCAGCAATTTGCCTTCAGCTCTTAAGGTCCTGGCCACACTGAACCTACATGAGGAAGAGCTGTGAGTCTTCAGTATTCACAAAGCATGAGGCAGAAGGTGGGAAAACGATACAGCAACCAGCCCTTTAGATTAATGGGCTCGTGAGTCAGTGATCATGCCATTTTCCTTTTCACTGAATGGAAACTCAACTGTATCAGACACCAATCCTGAGTCCTTGAAAGCACTGAGAAGTTCTGGACTGAGATTTGGGATCAGTTTCCTACTTTATCTTAAATCAAACCACAATTTCTGAATTTCAGCTGCAGCTTGAAGGATGTGGGACTTGAGCCAAGAGCTTTGAATTAACTCCAAAGAAAGCCAACCTAGTTTCACCTTGCCCTCCATTTTCCTGTAGAAGCCCGGTACCTGTCTCCCTCAGCCAGATGAGCTAACTAACTAGTTGACATATTTCTCACCATTAGGCAGGCTCAGGCCAGTGTAACTGAAATAGTTGAGCTGGGCCACTTTGTCATGAACATTCAAGCCTTTAAAAAATTTTTGGGGTAAAGTTTCTTGGGGCCAGGGAGATAGCTCAGCAGCTTAAGCACTTGCCTGGCAAGTACAAGGTCCTGAATTCAATCCCCATACCAAGAAGAAGAAGAGGAAGAAGAAGAGGAAGAGGAAGAGGAAGGAAAAAAAAAACCTTTGTTTTCACATTTCTCAAGTACTCCCCAACCTCTGTATAACTCTCCTCAGCCTTTCTGATTTCAGCAGGACATGGCCCTTGGCCCGTTTCCCAGCTTTGCAATGATGCCCCTATTCCCCGCTTGACAATTCAAGCAACACTCCCTCACCCACAACATGGTAGTCTTGCTTGTAAATAACGCTAATTTCTCTAACATGTTTAAAATAGCATTTAGATGCCAAGTTACATAGAGTGGGAAAAGGATGTTATTTTTGCAAGAAGTACTATTTTAGGGGCTGCGTCTCACATTCAGAGACAGAAATGAGCCTTAGGGTTTGCTAGGAAATTTCCTTGCAAAGCTGAATCCATGTCATTGCATTTCATGATCAGGGTACTTGGTCGTTTTCCCACTTTATCTTAAGTGAAGCCACAACTGCTTGATGATAGAAGGATGTGTGAATTCAGCCAATAGCTTTGAATTAACTCCAAAGAAAGCCAGCGGAGTTTCACCTTGTCCTTCCACTTTCTTGTAGAAGCCCAGTCCACGCCACCCTCTGCCAGATGAACTAAATCTGGTACTGCTGTTGCCTTCTTCCCCTTGGACAGGTCTTATGTTTTAGTTTTGCTTAATAACTAAAAGTCTCTAGTATTAATATCAATCTTTTCAGTTTTTTGTTTTTTTTTTACATCACATTGTGTCCTCTTAATGTGAGCTCTAATTCCTGACCTATACATTTCACATTGCAACTCTCTTTCCCTGGGTCTGAAAAAAAAGTGGATTCTTTTGTGTCTTTATTTCTTGCTTTCTTTTCTTATTTTTAAATGGAGTCCAAGGTAGTATTAAAACAAAAATTATAAGTGATACAGAATTTCATTTAACAAAACGATACGAATTTTACAGTATTTGTTGTAATGCATAGTGCTGTCTTCCAACAAGTTATTCATATTATATAATATTCATATAATATTATAAATAATATATTATTTATATTCAGATATAAAAATATGGACTGCTTCACAAATTTGTGCGTCATCGTTGAGCAGGGGCTATACTAATTTTTTCTGTATCATTCCAATTTTAGTGTATGTGCCGCCAAAGTGAGCATTATTTCTTGTTTTCATCCTCAGATTATAAAAAACTTTTTCCTTATTGACTAGGCAGTAAGTTACCATCGTATTGCAGAAAAAGTGTCCTGAACAACCTACAGTGAAAATCAGATTTAAAAAATGTCTGTTCCAAATCTGAAAAAAATTATCTGATATTGTTTTGAACATTCAGAGATCTGACAGACATGAATGTATTGAATCAACAGAAGCTAATTAACAGCACTCACTGCTATGGAGAAGGCTGGGCTTCAGGGAAAGGAGTAAGAAAGTGTATTAGGAGAAAAGAGCAAGCCCTGAGACACCTGGGATAGAGCCAGTTCTTGTGAGTCTGAACTGTGGACCGTGAACCGAGACACCTGCCAGAGCTTGGAAGCAAGAACACACATGAAGGCTCGTGGTGAGCACCGCTTTCCTGGGACGTTCTGGTGAATGTAAGGAACCTGTGTCCATCACCTGAGTTTCTAGTGTCTTTCTAGGCAGACTCACTGATGTCATCGTACCTTTCAGAGAACAAGCATCTCGGTATTTCATCACTTCGAAGCTGTAGCTATTTGTCACATGCGTGGATTGAAGAACTAGTGAGCTGCTGTTTTTTCAGTGCATCTGAAACACCTGAGAAAACTATTTAAATGTTCATTCTGGGACCCTAATTCTGATTTGGGTATTCAGTGATGAATTAGATCCAAAAAATTTCATATTTTAATGAAATTGGCTCCAAAATTGGCTCCAGTAACAGAACTACATCACCCTCCACTGTTCATTTCTTATCCCCATCTTCCAAGTACCCAGCCTCCTCTTCAACATTCCCAAGAAACACCATTTTGGCAGAGTTGTCCTCTGCCATCAGAAGTCTGCTCTAAGCATCAGTGAGGTAGATACCGCCTAAGCTTTGATGCCTGTCTTTTACTTCCCACAACATCACATTAATGCTTCAGACTCTAATTTATCTCCCCGTCTATACACTGCTGATAATTGAACGTGTACCCTCACAGTTGCTGTGCAGTAACCAGTGAGGATGTTTTAAAAGTCATCACATACCATGAAAACTAAACAGCAGTATCTGCCCCAGATGTGGGCTCCTCGAGGATCCCACAGGTACACATAGTGACCTCGAATTCATCTTGGCTGTGTGTGCAAAGCTCTCTAGAATCATCCCTTGACTATCCAGTTGAAGGCAGTTGGTCACAGGCACACATTCCACCTTCAATATTCTCCTTCTAGTCTTGTTGTGCAAAACTCGCTCATTCGTTAAATAGATATTGAGGGGGTCCGGGGAGATAGCTCCGTGGCACAAGTGCCTGCCTGGCAAGTGCAAGGTTGTGAGTTCGAACCCTGGTCCCGCCCAAAAAAAATAAAAATAAAAATAAAAATAAATAGACATTTAGGGACTGTTTGCTGTATGTCAGTCACTCTGCTAGGTTCTGACCAATACAGTGGTGCACATGGATGCGGCCTAGTTCGGGACCAGATAAGAATACAAAGAACGTTTAACTCCTAGGATTTTGTGGAGATCTGAACCGTGACTTGGAGAACTGTAAGTTGAATAAGACTAAAGGTTTGAGAGGGAGCCAAACACATGGACCCCAGCTAATGCCCTTGATGGTCGGTTGCATTTAAAACAAAATTCCAGCCATTATAGGGATTTATTTTCATGTGATTTGCATTTTAACTATAAAACTAGAATAACAAATGTTAAAGTAACCTGTTTAAATGAGGTTCTTGGATGTTGAAATTGGACACTTTTGAATCTAAATCCATCACTTGCTTAGGTGACTTTGGATGAGATATTTGACTTCTCCAGGTCTTGAGCTTCATATCAGGAAAGCAGAAATACTGATCCCTAGACGTTAAGATTGTGAGAATTATGTTGATAAGCACCTCCTTCACTATTTGGAACATAGTACATGCTCAACGCAGTGTTGCGCGTCTCCTGTTCCTGTAGTTTTCAAATAATTAAAGTTTTTTTCCACCTGCCGAGCACTCTGACTTTTGTCTCCGAACTCCCTGGCCCCAAAGGCTTTCCGTGCACTGTGCCATTTGCTTGGTCCTCCTACCACCCCCGCCCTCTATACACTCGTCTGTGGCTTAGTTTCTTCACCGACTGCAACTCGGTTTAGATGCTGCTTTCTCCAAGACTCCTTCCCCGAAACTGCCTCCATGTCTTGGTGAGCAGCCTACCTCAAGCGCTTCTTCCGTAGCTCTCAGCGTCCTCCACCGTGGTACCAGCGTGAGTGCATAATCATTGCACGCCCCACCACGCTAAGTGTTCTTCATGTGTGATTTGCTCTCCCTTTTATGTCCAGTACTTAGCATGCAGGATGGCAATTGTAAGTTTCAATAAACATTTTTGAATACATGAGTGATGGTACCCACTTTCCACTAATTTCAAGTGAGGAATGCATGCAGTGCATACACATTAGCCTTTATGTTTTCTCTTCTTTCTTCCTTCCTTCCTTTCTTTCTTCTTCTTCTTTTTTTATTTTTTAATATCTTTTTAAAATAGATCCTCTAGGGCTGGGGAGATAGCCCAGTGGAATGAGTGCTTGTCCAGCAAGCTCAAGGTCTTGAGTTTGATCCCTCGTACCACAAAAAATAAATAAATAAAATAAAATAGTTTCTTTAGCGACTCCTTCAGGTCAGCTGTAGGTAAACATATTGTTCCAGGCATGTTTAGAGACCAGGAGTTTTGCACTGCAATTAAACTGTCTTTTCATCTCTCTAGCTCTGCTAGCTCATCTGTACTAGACCCCAGGCACTTCAGAGAACCTGTGATCCACTTTTCAATCCCTTCTTTACATTTCTACTTACCAGGTGTTGATGGCACTGAGTTTATTCATCTCTGTTTCTCCTGCACCTGGTATGTGCTTGGAGCACTGAGCACTCAATAGTTTGTGATTAAATTCACATCTGGAGAAGTACATAACAGAGAGATGTTCTTCGATGAAAAGCCTCACGATGGCAGTCTTTGCCTGATAAGTTACATGGCCAAAAGGCTGGGAAGGTGGCAGAACCTTGTCTTGAAAGTAATTATTTCTGTTTGTCTCTCGCAGACTTCTAGACAGAAATAGAAAGAGATAAAGGACTGGGGAGAGATGGATGTGGGTATGAAGGGATCTTTGTGGTGTAGGAATTGCTCAGGAGCTTTGTGGCAGTGTGGATTCAGAAGTGTACACAAATGGTAGTATCATAGAGAACCTAATGGGCAAACACACGCGAGTGCAGCTAAAGCTAGGGAAATTTCAATAAGCCTGAGGATTTAATCGTTCCCTGGTTAGGATATTATATTACAGTTTTGAAAAATGTTACCATTGAAGGAAGCTATATGAAATACGCAAAGGATCTCTTATTATTTCTTATAACTGCAAGTGAATCTAGAACAAGCGACTGGTGTCAGTGTAGCACTTCTGATGTGCCCTTAAATTTGGTTTTGAGCTTTCTAGTTGGGCACAAGAATCAAGACAAAAAACATTTTATATGCATTGAATGAATGCATATGATAAACATCTAATAAAATATGGTTTATTTGAGAAAGGCACCATCTTCCTTGAATATTAATTGTCCAATTATTTTCCATGGGACATGTCCTTTATGTAAATGACATGAAACTCAAGGCATCATAGTAGGAAGATAATAATCCTCCTTGGAATTTACCAGTGTTTTAAAGTAGCATCTTCTGATGTCCTGTACTGGCTTTATTCAAGCTAAGGTAACTTAGGAGCACTGTACTGGTGGCATGGGATGGCTGTTATGTCTACCGTCCTCTGCTGAGTGGACCTGGCTATTGCTTACCAAATACAGGAAGTCTTGTTCTATTTACACGCTTGTGGTAAGTGGTATCTCCTGGCCTTGAGCTCAAATCAGTCAACTGGCATCCAAAACAATGCCCTTTATTTTGTTGCTTATTTGCATTTTGGGCTGTGATACTTGAGCATGTGTGATTGGTTTCACTTAACATTATAATCTCAAAGCACATCCCTTTTTCTAAAGATGACTCAAGTTCATCCTGGTTTATGTCAGAGTAGTACTCCTCCGTGTGTACTTTATCCATCATTTTATGCATATTTGTCTATTGATGAACATATAAACCACATCCAAGATTTAGCCATTATGAATTGTGCTACTATAAACATGGGTATGCATGTGTCACAGAATATAACATTTTTAAGTTTTTCAGGAAGACACCTAGAAGAAGAGCTGGGTGGGTCAGTATTTCTAGTTTTGGTTTTTTGAGGAATCTCCTTACTGCTTTTCATAGTGTCTGTATTAGTTTACATTCCTACCGACAATGTGGAAGATTTCTTTTCCCCCAGCTCTTGTTATTTGATTTCTTCATGATAGCCATTTTTCTAGAGTATAGGAGAGTCTTTGTGTTGTTTTAATAAGTATTTCTCTAATAACCAGTGATGTTGAATGTCCTTTCATACACTTATTGGCCATTTGTACTACTCCTGAAACGTGTCTATTCATTTCAGTGACCCATTTAAAAACATATTTGGAGGGCCTAGGAGATAACTTCATGGTCTAAGAGATCGCCTGGCAAGCCTAAGGATCCAGGCTCGATTTCCGGTACCACATGCTGAGGCAGCCAATGAAACCAGGCGTGGTGGTGTACCCTTGTAATCCCAGCTCTGGGGAGACTGAGACAGGAGGATCGCTTTCAGACTGAGCTGTGTAACAAGGCCCTGTGCTAAGTAATTAAAAAATAAAAATACAGCAGAGCTCTAAATTTTGTTAAAAGAGATAAACTATGCTAAGAATACTGAAGTAAAAATAAGAAGTAACCCTAACTCAGTTGTTGAGAACGTCAGACATATGGCTCATCTGTCTAGATTTCCAGCTTGCCAACTTCAAAAGCACTCCCATAGGGTCAGTGGACAGCAGTTGAATCAGTATAAGTATCTTTTTGGGCTTATCTTACATGAGAAAGAGCTAACATCTTTCTGATTTTAAAAAATCTAGACTCACTGCACAGTGGGCTATCTATCCTGCACATATCCAAAGCCCTTGACTGGTAGTGAGATATTCGTGGTCTAGAAAGTACTTTGTTCGCGTTTCACTCCTTTTGGGTTCTTGAGGTTGTGTGCTACAGAATTTCAAAGTGAATTTTCCCCAACATTTCCTCTGTAATAGCTGACTATTTTTGTCCTTTGTCTGCTTGTCTTTCTCTAACACAAAAGCACACCACTGAAATTCCAAACCTGGTTTGGACTGGTTTTGTCGGCTTGCCTCTTGCTAAGAAAAAGATTTCCCTGCTGTTTCAGCAACTCCCTGGGGCCTCAGATTAGTATTTTTCAAATCTTCCTCCTAGCTATATTAAAGATGCTCATAAAATTGCAGCTCTGGAAAATTTCCTGCTGTGCTATAAATGTTTACTGAGATCATTATTTTAAATGTAGCTTCTGGTCTTTGTTCATTAATGCATGTTCAGCAAAAGAAACTTGGTGACTGTATACTAAAGACACACTACTGCAAAATCAGTGCTTCCAGTCCATGATTTATTGAGCATGGTTATTTTACATGGATGTACAAGGCCAATTTTGCAATTGCAACTCATTCATTTACTTACTCTATTTGCTGTTGCATTCTGTCAAACTGGTCATCTTCAGGGAAAATGTGAAGTACATGTGACTCATTCAAGGTAAGCATAATGAGCATGAAATGTAAAGGGGAATTGTTCTTCACTGTGGGAGAAAGGCTTCCATAATGAGGAAGAAACTAGGAAAACTGCAATAGCAGTAACCCTTAATTTCAGGGTATTGAGCTTTAGGGGGTGGATCTATCGGTAGGAATGCTTTAGCTTGAAAGGAACAGAAAATCCAACATGCTGTCAACCATAAGATATTGGTAGCAACCATAATCTCATTGATAGCAACATGGACATCAGCATCGCTTCACTGTTGGAGGTGCAGAGGTAGGCGATTCCAGAGTCACAGGCGAGCCAGCTGATCTACAGTGGTAGGGCACCGGCCTCACGGCCACAGAACCAGAAGATGGCTGCAAAAATGTTGGGCATCATTTCCTGCTAGAACGCTGAGGCCACCAGAGAAATAAGAATTCTCCATTTTGCATCAGAAAAAAAAAAAAAAGAAAGAAAAATCTTCCCCACAGGCCTCTGGGATCTTCTTAATGGCTAATACTTGGCTCCATGGCTACCCTTCCCTGTGTAATATTTTTGGTAAAGCAATTATAGTTTTTTATAGGTTCCATGGTGAGTTGGACATGGGGAGAAGAGGCCTTGAAATGACTATGGCATCTACTACAGTGCCCCATCACATTTTAAGGACAAATTACATGTTCTTTGCCTCAAAAATTATCATTTCTAAACTAACATACCTGATATAAGACATACTCAGTAGCCAGGAACTTGCTTCACTGATAATAGAAATCAAAACTAAGCATCAATTTATGGGCAGAGCTTTAACTGAGGCAAAAAGGGTAAGTGGGAAACAGGCCTCAGCTTGAGAACGGCAGCTAAAGAGAGCACAGCTCTCCCGATGAAGATCAGGAGCCTGCTAGCAAAGGAGGGAGGCGTGCTGACAACTTAGGGTGGCTCGGGGATTACCGTTGCCCGCTGGGTCATAGATCCTTCTTTTTTGAGATACTTCCTTCCATTTTACAGAGTTGCCTCCTCGCATAGGATATGTATTAATGACTATTTTCACTCTTGGGGACATCATGGTGCCCCCGATCTTATAGGACAATTGGTCCTTGCAATAAAAGAAAGGGGTTGGGATGATACATTCCACACATTGTTGGCAATGGAGAATAGAATAAAAGACACGTCTTCCCCTTTTATAGGAAACAGACCATAGATTAAGCTCTGTGTAGCCCTGTCCCCTATCACATGAGGGTTCCTGCTTCTTTCTTACTTACCCATTTGTACAAAATAAAATTGTATACCATGAGTAAGCCAAGACTTCCAAAGCTTTATTGAATAAAAGTAATGACAGTTGTCCATCTTTGCTTTGTTCCTTACTTAGAGACAGACGTTCACCAGACCACTCACTCCTTTATCATTAAGTATAACATGTACTATAGGAATTTTCATATATTCTTTATCACATTGAAGGAATTATTCTCTATTTTGAGAGAATTTTCTTGAATGAATATGGATTTTGTCAAATATTTTTATGCAATAATTGGTATAACCACATGACTTCTCTTCTTTAATTTTTGAGATGGTAAATTATACTGGGTGAATTTTTTTCTTTAAACAATTTATTTAACTAAAATGGCCTTACATTTGCTTCTGAAGTAACTTCCATTTATTTGGATACATCTTTTCCCTATGGTGATTTATAAGATCTTCAAGCTAATATAAATATTTTATAGATATTTGAATATTTGGTATACACCTACACAATACCTCAGCAATACTTTTTAGTCAAAAAACACTGAAGAGTAAAGACCAGACACAATTAC
>PVKN010030241.1:0-12428 GCA_004027915.1 Capromys pilorides
TCTAAAGAAGAAATAAAAATGGAAAGGCATAACACAGCTGAATGGAAATCAAAGCCTTATGGATTAAACAATGAAGTGACTGGAAGCAGAAAAGAGAGGAAACATAGCAGGAGCAAAACCATACACTTATGTATTCAGGATGAATTCAGTATTGGTCCTAGAAACCTTCAAAAGGTTTTTCACATTGATGATAGCAGTGTGCAACAGTGGAACTATGCTTGGAATGCGTGTTGTTCTTGTTGTTCTGGTCTTGTAGATGTGTACTGCTTCTAATGTAAACTCAGTTATTGTTATACTCCCTCTCAAGTAAATTGTTGGTTAACAAAAAAGGGTATTAAGTGAGAGTAAGAGGCTAGGCAAAATGCCACATGCTCGACAGGCTACAATTTTGTACATCCTTGGATTTCTGAATATCTGTGTAAAAATGTGTAAATGCTTTTATCAAATTCTAAAGAGATTTATTAGAATATCAATGATTGGCAGAAAATACCAATTTGAAGATAAGTCTAAGATGTTTGATACTCAGAAAGACAATGATGTTAAGTTCAATTACCTATGTTATAGAGTAATAGTATCATGAAGCTTCTCTGCTGGAGGGTTGAGAATGTAAGTTAACAGACCAAAAATTGGAGAAAAGCAGGGCTACGAGGATAGCCAACATTCTGGCCCTAGCCCTTCAAGGTCAGTGAGGACTCAGGACATAAGAGAACCTGTGCCGTAACATCCTATAACTCAGAGGTTTCCCAAATTTTCTGTTCAAGTAAGATTAAGGGACCTCACAGGATAAGGATAAATGAAGTATAGTGTGCCTAAGGAGAGTCACCTAGAGAGAGGACATTCTCTCAGGCTTTCACAGAGAGCAAACTGGTGAAACAATGGCCGTGACTCGTCCCAGTGGCTGACACTGTCAGCAGCTCTACAAAGCACTGTACATGGTTCCAAAGTTAATCCTGAGGGGATTTGACCCTGGAAGATACAAAAGATGAATGATCTATTGTACAGGTCTGGCCCTAACTTGCCCTTGATTACCCAGCAGAAAAGCTTAATTACGAGGCATAGAATGCAGAGTTAGATCAGTATGATGAGCTGTAAGAGGCTTATACCAACAGGCTCCAACATTGCCTGTTTCACCGGTATCCCACTGCAATTGTGGAACGTTGGACTATGTATACAACTACTACCTCTTTGTACAAAGAGAAGATAAAATTTTTTGTTGTTGCTTTTTTTCTTTTTTTCCTCCCCTACTAATATGGATTAGAAAATTTATCATGTCTACACACTGTGCTCTGTATAAGCACTATGAGGACAGCAATATTCAATGTATCAATTATTATGAATGCACTACTAATGTGTTTTAAAACTATCATATTGTTATTTCTTATTAAAAATTAAAAAAAAAAAAGAATGGCTCCCCAAGTTCAAGGTACTATTTAGTATCTGGCAAAGCCACTCTTGCTGTGTCATCTCAGGGAGGAAGGCTGGCAGCAGGAGGGCAAAAGTGATGTCACTCATCTACTCATGGGGGTGGAGCTAAGCACCTCGCCTGAGGTCTCACTTTGCTCCAGCACTGTGGCACTGGGGACTTAGTTCCAATACAAAGTTTCTGCAGGACACAGTCAAAGCCCAGCAACTAGAAAACACACGCATACTGTTTGCATCACTGTTCTCATTTTGATGTACAGGATCGTTAATTTACTATATTTAATATATTGTGAATATCTTTTTTTTTTTGTATTTGGTACAGACTGTACAGGGTCTCACTACATAGGTCAGACTCGTAGTGCTCCTCCTGTTTTCAGCTTCCCAAACACTGGGATTACAGGCATGGGTCACCATGCCCAGTATCAATCTCATCTCACTGCGCCCCAGGGGCGGGGCTGGCATGGCACACCAGGGATCGAACCCTGGCCGATGCGCTCTGCCCTAGCAGGTGCTTTAGTCTGCTGAGCTATCTGAGTGGTCTAGCTTCCTATGTGCTGGACAAGCACTCTTCACAGTGAGCTGCATTGCATAGCTATCATCTCTTCACAAAATCATTTTTATTTTTTAATTCTTTTTGTTGTTGTTCTAGGGTTCCACTATGCAGTTTGGCCTCATAGTGATCCTCTTGTCTCAGCTTCCCCAGCACCGGAACTACAGGTGTGCACCACCATACTCATTTTCAGGGTGGCACAGTGCGCCCGGAACACTTCCAGGGCCTGCATAGCGTGTGGTACTGGGGATTGAACTTCGGCCCTTGCACTTGCCAGGCAGGCACCTAGGCTGCAGAGCTATCTCCCCAGCCTCCACAACATCATTTTTAATGGCTGCATAGCTCTCCACTGTACCATGTCTGTCTCCCCCACTCTCTCCAGTCAGTCTCCTTTCATGTGCTAATTTGAATTTTTTCTGTTCAGCTGAAGAATACAGTTTCCATTTTTAAAAAATCACCTAGAAACTTAGCAGAGCTCTCATGTTCCATTTTCAAGTTTCCTCTGAGTCAATTCCTTACTGCACCGTTTTGCTGTCTTTCCAAAGGGAATTGGAGCGATAGGATGCTTGGTGGCTTTTCCCAGCCCTGCTGCTGGTAACTATGAGCAGCTTTGCCCTCCATGTGGACGTCTTCCTGTGTAATTAGCTAATGTTACTGCATGCTTCCTTTTTCCTTTAAAACACAAAAACTAGAAAAGTGAAAGTACTAATATTACTTACGAGAAATGTAAATATTTTGTTCTTATGCTGAGACAAAAAATAGAAATCACCCGGGTGTGCTGAAAGCAAGTCTTCCCTCCCTGAAACAATTCTGTTTTCTGAGAATAAAAGCAGAGAACTGCATTATAATTCTACACATATATCATCAAACTTACGTCCAATCAACCAAATTCCATCAACAATTGAATGGATAAGTACATTAGAGTACAGTAGTCCAATCAGTATCAATATCAATCAGAAGAAATAAACTGCAGATTTGGCAGCCACGGTTTACAGTGCAGTTATGGCCAAGTCCAAGAACCACACTACGCACAACCAGTCCCAAAAATGGCGCAGAAATGGCATCAAGAAACCTCAGTCACAAAGATATGAATCTCTGAAGGGGGTTCCAAGTTCCTTAGAAACATGCGTTTTTCCAAGATGCGCAACACGAAGGGCTTCAAGAAGATGCAAGTGAACAATGTCAAGGCCATGAGTACACATGCTGAGGCTGTCAAGGCCCTCGTCAAGCCCCAGTAGGTCAAGCCCAAGGTCATCCCAAAGAGAGTAAACCACAAGCTCGACTTTCCCGTGTTGCCCACCCCAAGCTTGGGAAGCGGATCCGTGCTTGCCTTGCCAAGAGCCACAAGTCTTGCTGGCCAAAGGCCCAGGTTCCAGCTTTTGCTCCAACCAAGGCCTAGGCTCCAGCCTCTGCTCTAGTCCAGGCTTCCAAAGGTGCCCAGGGCCCTGTGAAGTCTCCATTCTATTGTGCCCTATAAAGTGTGAATTATATAAGCTGTGAATTATATCCTAATAAACCTATTTAAAAGTGAAGGGAAAATTAAAGACATTCCCAGATAAACCAAAGCTGAGGAAATTCATGACTAGCAGACCTGCCATAAAATCTGCAGAAAGTCTTTTAGTGTAATGAAGAGACAGTAGACAATAGCTTGAACTCCACAAAAAGGAATAAGGAGAACAAGGGAGATAGTGCAATGGCTTAAGCACCTGTCTGGCAAGTGTAAGGTCCTGAGTTCAATCCCCAGTGCAAAAATAAAGGAATAAGGAGCACCATTAAACATTACTACCTCATAAAACATAAAAGACAATATAAATTTGTATTTTGTCTACAACAATTCTCTTTCTAATCTGATTTAAAAGACAATTATATAATTATCTGGCAAGCACAAGGTCCTGAGTTCAATCCCTGGAACCACACACACACACACACACACACACACACACACGTAATTACATTAAATATAAATGAATTCATATTCCAATAGAAAAGCAGATTGGCAAAGAGGGAATGAGGGAGGGCAGGAGGAGGCATGTGATATTAAAGACACAAAGAGACTGAGTTTAAGAAAACAGAAAGATATTTATAGTGCAGATAAAGGGGTCAGGGGAATAGCTCAGTGGAATAAGTGTTTGCCTGGCAAGTGCAAGGTCCTGAGTTTGATCTCTGGTACCATCAAAAAAAAAAAAAAAAAGGAATGTATAGTAGCCCAACAAAAGCCAGCGTGGCTATGTTAATATGAGACAAAAAGACAAATGTTCCTGTGGCAAAGAAGGGCATCTCACCGTAGCAGAAAGTCAATTCATCAGTAAGGTATAAATCCTCAGCATAAATGCACCTAACAAAAGAGTTCCAAAAGTACATGCAGTAAAAACTGGCAGAATTAAAAAGAGAAATGGGCAATTCAATGATAACAACTGAAGATTCTAATGATCTACGAGCAACCACAAAGAGGATCAACGGAGAAATAGAAAACTGCGTACTTAATATAGAAAGTCCTAAGGAATCCACAGTCTGTCTATAAATAAACAAATAAAGGGCTGACCAAATAGCTCAGTGGATTAAAGTGCCTGGAAGCAGGCGCAGGGACCAGGGGTTTGACCTCTGGGCCTGCTGTGCGGGCCCCGCCCCTGGGGTGCATTGAGACAGCAATTGAGACTGGGCATGGTAGCACGTACCTGTAATCCTAGCTCTTGGGAGGCTATAAATAGACCTCCAATCTATGAGTCCAATCTAGTAGTGAAACCCTGAACATCCTGTAGACTCCTAAAAAGAAAAAAAAAATACTACTAAGTTTTTATGTTGTTGGTTTCAATATGTTTATATGAAAGCTAATAGACAAGTTTAGCAAAGTTGCACAATATAAGCTCAATATACAAAATTCAGTTATTGGCCGGGCATGGTGGCACCTGCCTACAATCCCAGCACTTGGAAGGCTGAGCAGGAGGATCGCTGCAGGCCCATGGCCAGCCTGAGCTACAAAGTGAGTTCAAAGCCAGTCTAGATCACACAGTGAAATCCTTTCTCAAAAAGACGAAAGCTCTTCTTTTTGCCGTATCTCCTGCAGGAATGAAGACCATTCTTAGCAGTCAGATTGTCAACATTCCAGAAATGTCCACATCACTCTGAAAGGGCGCACAGTTATTCTGAAGGGCCGCAGAGAAACCCTGCAGAGGGGCTTCAACCATATCAATGAGGAACTCAGGCTTTTGGGAAGAAAAAGAAGAGGCTCTGGGTTGACAAATGGTGGGGAAACAGAAAGGAGCTGGCGACCTTCCACGTGACCTGTAGCCATGCACAGAACACGACCAAGGGGGTCACGCCGGGCTTCCGTTACAACGTGAGGCCTGTGCGAGCTCACTTCCCCATCAACGTCGTTATGTAGGAGAATGGGTCTCTGGTCGAAATCCAGAAATATTTGCATGAAAAATACATTCACCGAGTTTGTATGAGGGCAGGTGTTGCTTGCTAAATCCTCAAGTCTAGAAAGATGAGCTCATCGTTGACTGTCAGCTTGTTTCAAATTCCACTGTTCTGATTCAGCAAGCCACAACAGTAAAAAACAAGGGTATTAGAAAAATTTTGGATGGTATCTATGTTTCTGAAAAGGGAACAGTTCAGCAGTCAGAAGAATAAAATCCAAGAGTTAATCCAGCCACGGAAACAAGCTTCTGGATTGTAAAGCCAATCTGATATTTTAGCGAAACAATAAAGATCTTTATTGATTTGGGAAAAAAAGATAAATACAAAAGAAAAAACTCAGTGAGGTGGTACATGACTGTAATCCCAGCACTAGGGAGGCTGTGGCAGGAGAATCACTATAAATTTAAGGCCAGCTACATAGTGAGTTCAAGGCCCACCTGAACAAACAAAGTGAGACCTTGTCTCAAAAAAATCAATTATAAGGGCCTGGGGAGAAAGCTCCGTGGCACAAGTGCCTTCCTGGGAAGTGCAAGGTTGTGAGTCTGATCCCCGGTCCTGCCAAAAAAAGAAAAAAAGAAAAAAATCAATTATACTGCTATACTGACAATGAATAATACAAAACTAAAATTGAGAAAATAATTATATTCATAGCAAAAATGGTTTTTTACTTTAAAGAGAAAAGAAAAGGCTCAACAAAGTTTCAAAACAGGATATAGGAAGGTAACATGGTTAACACATTGTTTATTGTTATCTTTAAATTATTACTCAAAGTATAAGATATTGGCATTTAATTGTGCAAACAATATTAGTACAAACATTTCTTTTCAATGAGCTAAGAGAAACTGGTAGTATAACTATCTTACCTACCATAGAGAGGGTTTATCTTGACGTCATCACTCACGTTGGCACACAGCAGTGAGGCTAGCCTGGCCTTCATGTGCTTGGGGCATGGCATTGTCTTCTCTTCCTGGGTATTTTGGGTATTTTCTTCTAGAAACATCAGTCTCATCATAGTTGGAAATTTGCTGAGATCAAAAGTTTTCAAAGAGGTGTATATAATTTTCAGCAGTCCTTTTACCAGCACTGGCTGCTTCACCACGCCTAGTTACACCATGAACTCCAATCTTCACTTTAAAATTGTGAGACTTCACTGGTATGACAGGTTTCCCCATTGTCACTCATTGATGGATTCTCCTTTACGAGATCTGCATTTAGCCCAAGTTGTTCATTTCTGAGGCCAGTCATAACTCCAGGGTCCAATGTGTCCCTCTAATGCCTCAGGCACTCACGTGGGGCTTTGGGAGATGATCAGATTATAGGGACGTGATACATAAGAGCTGTAATGGGTATACAGGCCATTAGTAGGGAAAGAATTGTTATTTTCAACAAATTTTTGTTCTGGGAAAACTAAACAGATACACGCAAAAAAATAAATTTGGACCCCTATGTTACACCATACAAAAATTAATTCAAAGGAGATCTGAGACTTAAATATAAGACCTAAAACTATAAAATCCTAAAAAGAAAGCATAGGTGTAAATCTTTGTCTTAAGAGGACAATAGTCCTTTAGGTATGACACAAAAAACACAATCAAAGAAGAAGAGTACAACTTAATTCATCAAAATTTAAATGTTTTGCTTCAAAAGACACAATGAAGAAGATAATCATAGCAAAACTTGTGAATTATGTACCTAATGAAAATCTTGAATGTATCAAGATTTTTCAAAACTCAACAATTAAAAAAATCAAATTTTTTAAGTGGGCAAAGGGTTTGAGTAGACGTTTCTGCTCTAGAAAATAGGCATATAAAAAGATAACCAAAATCACCAGTCATTAGGCAAATTCAACTCAAAACCACAAATAAGGGCCGCTTGGCACCTTTATTTTTGGCTATGCCAAAAAGATGAGTAGCAAGTATTGGTGAGAATCTAAAGGAAAAGAAACCACTCTGCACTGCTGAGGGCAGTGTAAAAGGGGGCAACTGAGTAGAAAAGTCTGATAGTTTCTCAAAAATTAAACATAAGAGCCAGTGACATAGCTCAGCAGACTAAGCACTTGCTTAGGTAAGCACAGGGGCCAGGGTTCGACTTCTGACACTGCATGCCGCACTGGCCCCGCTACTGGGTGTGCTGAACCAGTGATGGAGTCCTGCGTGGTGGTGCACACCTGTAATCCCAGTACTAGGGAGGCAGAAATTAGGAGGATCACTATAAGTCTGAACTACACACACACACACACACACACACACATACACACACACACACACACACACACACACACACACACACACACACACACACACACACACCCCAAAGTTAAATATAGAGTGACATTGACTCATCATTTCCATTTCTAGGTATATAGTCAAGAGAATAAAAAAAATCTGTCCACATGAAAACTTGTACATAATTGGCAGGATTATTATTTAGTTCTTATTATTTATAAGAACTAAAATGTGGAAACAGAGCTGGGCGTGGTGGCGCACGCCTGTAATCTCAGCACTTGGGAGGCTGAGACAGTGGGATCAGTGTGAGTTCGAGACCAGCCTGAGCTACAAAAGTGAGCTCAAGGCCAGCCTGAACTGCATAGCGAGACCCTGTCTCAAAAAGACTAAATAAATAAATAAATAAATAAATACTATAAAATGTGGAAACAACGCAAATATCCATCAACTGGCAAATGGGCAAGTGAAGTCTTTTACATAATGGAATATTACTGGGCCACAGAAAGGAGTGGATGCTTATATCTACTACACAAGCTTAAACTCTGAATTTGTCATGCTGAGTGAGAGAGACCAGTCACAAAAATTATTATTTTATTTCAGTGATATATAAAATGTATTATTTCAGTGATGTAAAATGCCCAAAATAGGCATAAGTATAAAGTGTATTGGTGATGGCCAGAGGCTGGACCAGGTTGAGAGATTGCTAACAAGCGCAGCTACGTGAAGGATGTTTTTTAGTTTTTGGTTGGCTCAGGCTGCCTTAAGGGTGGATCTGGGGATTCAACCCCTCTCCCCTGTGCCTGAACGGGACTGAGGGCACAAGCTCTTAAACCACTGAACTAACTTGGAAGCCCAAAAACAGAGTAACTGTGGGTGATGATAAAAATAATTAGGCACAAGTCCCTAGGTTCAATTCCCAGCACCACCTACATATACACAAAATCTGAAATTAAATAGTGGTGGTTCCACAACTCTGCAAAAATACAAAAATGAAAACAAAACAAAACAAAAAACCACTAAATTTTAAAGCCAGGTGTTGTTGTTCATGCCTGTAATCCTAACACCTGGAAGCTGAGGCAGGAAGATTTTGAGCTCAAGACCAGCCTAGAACGTACAGTGAGACTCTCTCAAAATGAAACAAAATACCAAGTTTTGAACTTTAAAAGAGTAAATTTCATGCTTTTTGGATCACTTCTCAAAATAAAAACACACTAAGAAGTATGAGCATGTATGGCATCCACCGGGAACACAGGGCTGGCTTAACTTTTGAAAACCAATCTATGTAATGTATCATAATAATGGAATAAAGGAGAAAAACCATAGAATCATAGCAGCAGATTTAAAGATGGCATTTGTCACTTTGTCAAGTGATAAAATTCAACATACAATCAAGAGCGAGGTTCTCAACAAGCAAGAAATGGAAGGGAATTTCCTTAACCCGACTGAAGAACATCTACAAAAAACCCTGTAGCTTATGTTCTATTTAAAGCCAGAAGACTGCATGCTTATCTCCGAAGACAAGGAGCAAGGTACGGATATCTGCTCTCAGTACTTATTGAACACTGAACTGTACAAAAAAGGAAATCACAATGTTTAAAAAGAATTGGAGAAGAAAAGTAAAGTTTACTTCCAGACACCCACTCAATAAAAACAACATGAACATATAGGCACTTTCTTCATCCTAGTCAAAACCTAGGGACAACTCAAGCATCTAATAGCAGGGGAACAGATAGCCAACTGTCTTGGAGAAGCCAGCATCTCTGTATGCTGTGGCCATGGGATCCTCCCCTGGGAAGCCAGAGGATGGAGATGCAGGCACGGGAAGTTGACTGTACCAATCCTACATGTGGCTGGGAGTGGGGGATGAGAGAAGCATCAACTATGAGCTCTGGAAGCAGTCACAAAGAAAGGCCTCAAAAGAGAGAGGTGAGCCATCCCAGAAGCCTCGAGAAGCGCGCTTGGAGGCAAACTGAATGAAGAGGTGCTTCAGAAACTTGGGTTGTGATATTCCCAGACACTGCTGGCATTGGCCCACTTTTGTTCAGGCTACATAACGTAACAATATCTGCAATGATAGCTAGTAGGCACTGTGTGCTGATCAAGCCCTCTTGGGTACTAAGCCTCTGAAGTTCGTTATGTGGAATCATTATTCCCATTATGCAGTAGGGAAAACTGAGGCATCTGCTTTCCACTGATTGCCAAGATCAACTGCTTATGAAGTGTGCCAGAAAATTCCATTCTATATTCCAACCCAAAGCTGAGCGGCTGTTTCTTGAGCTCTTTCTTCCTCAGCTATGTCACTCTCCATATCCTCATGGGGATGGGCAGCAGAAGGGTGCTGAAAAGTCATTTGGTTTAAGCCTCATGTCCAAAAAGCACAAAACCAGAGGTGCAACCTCAGCCCCACGAGAAGAAGGACCAGACCTCGGGTGCCTCTGAGGGATGCCGCACCCTGCCTCCTGGCACATCCTCCAGACAGCTGTGAACTAAAAACTGGGCAAAGCCCACAACTGCCTGATTACAGTGCAAGTTTAGCACTTTAAAAATATACCATTTTATGTTTCCTCATTTTGACATATCATCACTTTTTAATCTGATGTTTAAGAAGTGGAGAGACTTTTCTCTCTCAACCTTTGAGAGGCCTCACCTCCTGCCCTCCTGCAGAAAGTGCAGGGCAGAGGGCGACCTTCTAGGTTCAGCTCTGATGGCCATGGACTTTGCATAAGTATGGCTTTGTCCACAGGATGAAGCTGGTCAAAACCATGGAGACCCAGAAGTTGCATGAAGCAGGTCCCTCCGTCCAGAAATCCCCTGCACTTCCAGGGGAAAGTTGTAAGGAAGCACTAGGTCCAGATTGGCAGGGCAGACACAAAGGTCTGGATGCAAGTTTTTGACTTATTGCTTCTCACTTGGGACATTTTGTACCCCTCCCCACAGGACATTTAGCAATGTCCAGAGACATTTTTAATTTTCACTGGCAGGGCTTGTACTGTCTCGTAGAGACCAGAGATGCTGCTAAAATCTTATGTTCATGGCAGTCCCAAGACAGAAGTATCTGACCAAAATGTCAAAAAAGACTTCCAGCTCTTTGAGAGGCTCCTGCTGGGTAGCCAAACCTTTCTCGGAAGCTTCCCCCAGTCTTTATCTGGGCCGAAAGTGAGAGGGCTGGACTAGGGCCCCTCCACAGTGGGGACTTCCCCTGCCATCACCTGGCTACCCTCTCTGGCCCCTTCACCAGAGAATTCTGCCTCAGGTAAGTGTTTTTCCTCTTTGTATGGGAAACTTTGTGAAAAATCCCCTCTAGCCATGTTATAAGCAGTGAAGATGTACCATAATGTGCTTTTTCCATCAAAAAAAAATTAAAGCAGCTAGGGAAATTTTATAATTTTAGTTCAAATGATAAATAGTAGTAGCCAATCTTTTGGTAGCACATCTCCCAGGTAGCCCTCCAAGGACATTCAGACAAAAGCGTGCATGAGTGACAGTGAGTCCGGGTTCTAGACAGAAGAAAGGGGATTGCCTAGGTACTCTGGCCTGGCCTAGAAACAATGGGCTGCAGCACAAGGGAAAGGCCTAGCCTTGCTCTCTGGGCCAGGGCACACCTCAGTGTGAGCCCAGGGGAGCCTGGGACATTTGCGTACCCTCTCTGGAGACCGTTCCTTTATCCTGGGTTTCAGCTTTATTAATTATAGAGAAAAGGGTGCTAGGGAACGTGAGGCCAGTGCTCTGGGGAGAGTAAAGCTGCCAGGCCACGGTCCAGGCCCATGTGCAAGCCTGCCCCCACCGCCCCCCACCCCCAAGCCGCAGAGAGCATTAATGAGAGCCGGTTGGGGAAGGGTATTGTCACAAGTCCTGCACCTCCCGGAGCCCTTGCCCGGCATGCTTTGGTGAGCTAAACTTGGGGATTAACTCCAGAGAGATGACAACCATTGATGGTAATGCATTTGGGGGCCACTAACCCTAGAGCTTTGAATGTGGGTGCTGAGCACTCCTGTGTGACTCCAGATAGGCGAGAAAAAATCAAGAGAGGAAACTGAGACCAGGTGTATCTATCTTCCTAATGGAAACGCTGAAATGCAGCTGAGGCTGCAAAGCGCCCCCTACTGGGCACTGCGTGATGCTTTCCATAAGTCTAATGGCTGCTTTAGAAAACGCCCTGGTCAGACCCCACACCAGACCGCCCCAGGGCGGTGCCTGTGGGTCCAAACCGGTATCTCGTGAATTTACGCCTGCGTCCAGCCTGGAGAGCGGCTCCGGCAATGGTCTGCGTGCTCGCGGGCAAGGCAGTCTCGCCGTTTCTTCGTGCTGCCTTCCTCTCTTCGCATGGCTGTAAGGATTTGGCCAGCGTAACCCTGTTCTTACAAAGTGTTAATCCGATTTCAAGGCCTTGGTAAGGGCTGATTCACCAGACTCGGAGTCTCCTTTGCCCTGGCATTGAGAGCGGCAAAGAATGGAAGAGCTGAACCGGTGTAAATCAAACCCGCCGCTGTTGCACTTAAAAAATTTTTTTTCAATTACCTTCAGAAGTCCAATTATGTGCAATGTATCATGCTGACTTTATTTTTTTTTATAAGAAAAGATATTCTTTTTACTTCTGTGAAAAACATGAAACAAAATTTCATAACAAAATCATTAGAGAATAACAATAATCCATACACTATGTAACATAACTGTAAGAGAATGGCCAAAATAGGACTCACAGTAAAAGTCATAGACAAAAAGGATCATTAGAAAAAGCACATAAACGGATAACAGGACAAAACTTTTTTTCAGTGAACTGGGAGAAAGTAGTAGCATAAATGAAACAAATT
>PVKN010030242.1:0-12781 GCA_004027915.1 Capromys pilorides
ATATATTAAGAGTAACATTTTAAATAAATCCTGAAATTTTTAGTGAACCATGTATGTTTAAGAATGAATTGGAAATAATTTCACAGAAAGTTTAAGATACAGATTTTTTTCTTTTGCAGGGGATTAATATCTCAGTATGTGGCCCAGGATGGCCTTGAGTTTGCAGCAATTTTCCTGACTCAGGCCTCCTAGTACGGGGATTACAGGTGTGCATACCACCACACTCAGCCAAGAAAGATTTTAAAAGATTTATTTATTTATTTGGTACCAGGAATCAAACTCAGGACCTTGTGTTTGCCAGGCAGGTGCTTGTGCTGTTGAGCTATATCTCTTGAAAAAAGATTTATTTTAATTAAGGTTTATTGAAAGTGTTAATGTTTAATTATTTGACCAGCTTATGTACCTATATCTATTAATCTAAACAGATTTGATGATGAAAATATGTAATACAACCATTGCTAAATTTTTGTTATTTTGAAATTCTGTACTATATGTACTCTTGCTTGTTACTGTTTTTCTATCTTTGTTTCTGCTGTTTTTACTCTTCAAATAAAATTTTAAATATTCAAAAAAATAAAATATAAAATAAAAAAATGCAAAATAAATAAATTTAATTCTAAGTCAAAAAAGATTAATTTTATAACTAAATGAAGTTGTTGAGAGATTTGAACACACACATGTGCACACACACACACACACACACACATGCTCCTTTCCATTTGTGCAGCTGCAGTAAATCACTCAGGGTCATCAAGCAGTTCTTTCCTAGAGAACTCAGTGACCTCTTCTTACTGGACAAATTGCTCTACAAAAGCAGGCTTCTCCTCTGGACTCCAACTGCCAGTGCCACCTTACGTGTGGTGATGGTGACGGTGGCCACAGTGCTGGGTAGAGGGCAGCTGGCTGTGGTGCAAGTGGACTAGGCTATCCGGGGTCCTGAGAAGTGAGACCCTATCTCAAACTGGTTGCTTCAGAAGGTGCAAACGCGTATCTTTCCATGAAGTGTGCTTTGGAGCCCAAAGCAACAGAACACATGTGCTGTGCAAGAACACGGGGAACAAACCAGGGAGTCTCTGAGGGTCACAGCTGGCGCGTGGCTCACAAGGAAGCAAGGACCTCCGGGAAGCTGCACATGAGCTCCAGTAGAGTTAGTCCAGGGGGGTGGCTATGTGGAACAGGAGGATTTGATCTCAGAGGGCAGGGGCCTGAGAGGTGGCCTTTCCACCCGGGGCTCATCTCCATCTCTCTGGTGCTGCTAATCTCATTTGTAAATTGAAGGTGATAATGTCACCCTCTGTAAGTCAACTGTATCAAGAAAAACAAACAAATCCAGCTACATGCTCAGCAAAACAACCCTTGTCAGTGTTGTACAAACACATGTCAACCATAAACAATTCATTTGCTTATCTGCTCATTTAGTTATTCAGCGTATCCTTGTATAACCAAAGCACCATGCTTTGTGTGCAGCTGTGGCCGTAAAATAAGGTGCAAAAGTTCTATAGTTCGGGTTATCAGTAAACAGTAGGTGAGTCATCAACTGAAGTGTGGAAATCAAGATTGAATGTGTATATAGTTTTTTTGGGCTGTGATTGTGTTCTTAAAACATTGTGGTACACAGTTTCCAAGAAAAACAGTGGCAGGTACTGTACAATGGATAAGTAGCTCTGTGTCTTTTTTAAAAATATATTTTAGGGAAGGGTCTACAGGGTGTTCAGGGTCTCAGTACTAGATCGGACTTTAGTGATCCACCTGTTTATAGCCTCCTAAGAGCTGGGATTATAGGCCTGTGCCACCACGCTCAGTCTCAATTGCTATCTCAGCATGCCCTGGGGGCAGGCCTAGGGATCAAACCCTTGGCCCCTGTGCCTGCTTATAGGCACTTTAATCCACTGAGCTATTTGGCCAGCCCTCTGTCTCTTAAGAGCTTGCATTTTGAAAGAGAATAAGACAGAGGTCATCAGCACTTAACCCAAATCAAATGCATCAATGGTGGGCAGTATGCAATGACTACAGGGATGTGGGGAGTGGAAGACAGGGTCAACTCACAGTGAAATCAGGATGCTTTCAGTGTTCACAGACAGTCTCTTTGGAAGATGGAATTCCCTAGGGCAGATGGAAACAGAAGCAAATTTTTATGGTTCAGATCCACTTGTAGATGAGTCGCTCCTTGGAGTTATGAGATTAATAACTTTGATAACATTAAAAGTAGACTGTGCTTATTTTGAGATGCATCACGAATCACCCCATGCATCTGAAGCTGTTCTAGGTAGGCCTAGAGAAGACACATTTTAGAGACTTGCCTAATGTTACTGGCCAACTCTTACTGCAGAATATAGGGCTGGACAGAAGAATGTTCCTTTTCCTTACATCATAGTGAAGGGGTACGACAGTTCAGAGCAGCGATGTGTGCTGGAGAACCACGTGGAGTTCGGTAATGGGAAGAGCTAGGTCAGAGACGAGACAGCCTGGACAGAGGCATGTACCTGTATGTGCGCCTCTGTGTGTGTGTGTATGTGTGTGTGCGTGTGTGTGTGTGTGTGTATGTGCGCGTGCACCTCTGTGCATGTGTGTGTTTGTGCTGAGAGCGAGGTGGTGAGTGTTGCACTGTGTCATTGTTCACATATTTGCTTCTATTTCAAGGACTTTGATTTTTTTTTTTAAATTTTTATTTATTTGTTTGCTTGTTGTGTTTGTTTGTTTCTTTATTTATTTTGTGGCTGGCCCAACCTGCCCTGGTGGTGGGGCTGGTGCAGCATGTGGTGCCAGGGATCGAACCGCAGTCCCTACAGTTGCCTGAGCTTTCCCAAGCAGGTGCTTTAGACCACTGAACCATCTTGCCGGCCCCGAGGACTTTGATTTTTTTAAATAGTCAATTTAAGAAAACTTATCTGCATCCGTCAGTGCTTATAATCTTAAAAGGATGGATGGAGGTGGAGGAAGAAAGACAAAGATGTGCTAAGGTCAGGGTGCAAAGACCACACCTGTTAAGCCCTTCAGCCATGGTATTGTTACTGTTGCTGTAACCCATGGAAAACTTTCTGTCCCTGAGAGGGCTGCTCTGCATGGAGAATTTAAAGTTATATCACTGTGCACAGTGAGTCACTGGCACAGTGTCGGGCCGGCCAACTGGCAAGTGTCTCAGTGGACCACAGTCTCAGAAGCCCACAGCCTAGGGCAAGATACATGCCTTCTTGACGTCTAGCCTGGGAGGTGCCCCCCTGTTGAGCTTGGTAGACATCCTCCCACCTTCAGTCCACTGCTGTCACACTGTAAATGTTTAGCTCACATCTTGCCACCTAGCTTGGGAGTGCTCAGAAGTTCAGACCTCTGTCTTGTCTAGAATGCTCTGCAGAACAAATAGGCCAGGCAAGTGGAGATGTCAACAGTTGTCCACATAGCAGATGGAAGTGGACATTCATTCATTGAAGCACACAGGTGTTTCTGTAGCATTGGAGTCGTTTGTCATGGAGGGGCAGTCAGATTACACTGTGAATTCATGATCCACAGTTGGGCAAGTGGATATCTGCATGAGTCCATGCATGGCTGGAAAGGGTGGAAGGTAGAAGAGAGCAATGGACAGATAGACCAGCACCAGGTTTCAGAGTTAGGGCTCTTGAACAGGCTGCTTGAATGCGAAGCCTGATTTTGAGGCCTCTTGGTAATGCAATGTTACACATGACATTCTGTCTAAATCTCAGCTTCTTTATCTATAAAAAGAGGTGATACAGGCTCATCTGGGTGAGAGGCTGTTGGAAGATTCAATGACATGATGCTTATCGGTGCTGAAATATAAAGACCAGTTGCTGAAATACATTCTGAAGTGTTGACCTAGTTTCTCCAGTCCTTTCCAGCCTCTCATCCTCAAGATGGCCGAACTGCTCAACACAAGAGAGGTCTTGTTGCTCTCAGATACTAGCAGGGTCTGTCTGGGCCTCATGAAGCACCTTTTGCATACAACAGGGCTCCTAGTCCATGTGGGGCTGGTTAGCCCATCAGACCTTTGCAAGGCCATGGACTCTTCCAGGATTCCCTGTCGGGAAAGCTCTAGGAATGTAGAGGGGACATTGGATTTAGATGCAATGAAGTTACGGTTGGGGTTATTTCCGCCCCAGTGCTGGACATAGCCTTGGGCAGGTGCAGTGGGGACCTCAGGTGCACAGAGCTCCTGAAAGGGTGTGGCGTGCACCGCCCAGCCTGTTGGAGGAGGATGGGAGCAAAAGCAACAGATGTGCTCAAGGTTCTGTTTTCGGTTCCCCAAAAGGTCTTCTCCTTGACCAAAGCAGTATGACCGTTGCTATGACAGTTGCTATTTTGGTCTTTGGGACTCTCCCCTGTAGGTAGCACTACTTTTTTTTTTTAACCTTCTGAGACCAGTCACCATGAAACTTGGTAATCACCAGTTTGGGTGGGGGTGGTTGTGGACATGGCTAGGGCCAGGGCACTATGACAAGATGGTGGATAATGTTGGCCTGCCAAGAAGGACCTTTGGCGAGGCAGTTAGTTTTCCACAGTAGACTAATGGTGCTAATTGGCTTAGATTTGGCTGATTCTCCATTTTTGCGGTAATGCATGGATTCCTTCCCAGATAGGTCTGTAAGTCACTTCTTATACAACTTAATAAAAACATAAGTAGAAATAACACTGGCCTCCAATCTCTAATGTGTCTCCAGATGATAAAGCCGTAGTATGATTCAGTCTCTCTTCTTGCCTTTCCTCATTGCTTAAGTGACAGACTTGATTTCTGAGTCCCCTCTGACTCTAAGATGCACTGATGTTTGGCCCCTGAAACTGGCGACTCTGACCAGTAGCAATGCAGAGATGGACCAGCACCAGGTTTCAGAGTTAGGGCTTGTGAACAGGCTGCCCGAGTTTGAAACCTGATTTTGCAACCTTCTGATAATGTGAGGCTACACATGACATTTTGTCTAAATCTCAACTTCCTTATCTATAAAAAGAGGTGATATAAGCTCATCTGGGTGAGAGGCTGTTGGAAGGTTCAACGACATGATGCTTATTGGTGCTGAAACTCTGCATCTGCTGGAATTATCATAGAGTGGAGACCCATTAAAAACCGGCATTGTCTGGAGACACCACAGCATCACAGAATATCTTCTCTGTGCCTATTTTGTTTCCCAGATTAATCACTAATATTCATTATTGTGTCATAGATTGGGGGCTCTTTCTCATTTGTTCTTTTTTTAAAGCAGGATTTTTTTTTTGTTGTTGTTTTTTTTTTGTGGGACCGGGATTTGAACTCATGACCTTGCACTTGGCAGGCAGGCACTTGTGCTACAGAGTTATCTCCCCAACCCCTCTCATTTGTTCTTAAACCCTTGGTGAAACAAAAAAGATTTTGTATTTTCAGGTCTTCTCCTTTACCCCATCCCTCTCCTTTCCTGTCTCGTTCTCTTCCCCTTCTCTTTCTCCTCTTCCACCTCCCTTTTCTCCTCCTCTTCTTCCTTCTTCTCCTTTTTTTCCTCCTTCTTGTCCTTCTTCCGGTACTTGGAATTAATTGAACATGGCCCTCATAATGTACTAAACCAGTGCTCTACCACTGAGCTATATTCACAGGTCTTTTTGTTTTGGCATAAGATGTCACTAGGTTGCCCAGGCTAGCCTTGAACTCTCAATCTTCCTGCCTCAGGTTTGGGAGTGGCTAGGATTTCAGGTGTGAACCGCCATGCCCAGCTATGATCTCATTTCTTATTGACTCTGTAATGCTAAACACACTATAGATGCTTTCTTAGCCTTAATGTTTCATCTACCCATTAGGGTATTAAGAAAAACCCCAGTGTGCGGGATGAGAATCAAAGGTGATCACACTGGAGGACAGTACTAGCGAATGCCAGCTCCCTGCCCTGCCCTGCCCTGCACTGCCCTGCCCTGCCCTGCCTTCCCCTCCCCTCCCTTTCCTTCCTCTTTCTTCCTTCACTTTCCTTTCCCTTGCCTTCCCTTACATTCCCTTCCCTTCCCCTCCTCTCCCTTTCCTTTTCCTTTCTCCTTCCGTTGTGTTCACTGCTGTCCCCACGCTTGTAAGCAGAAGACTGAGAACACTGTTTGGAGACAGAGTGGTAGCAAAGATCAGCCGACTGTCGGGCTACACGGGCCCCCTGTCTGGGAGCCCGACAGCCTGCTGCGGGGGTCCCTCTGCCAGCTTCTCACCCACACACGAGGGGAGCTGGGCCAGAACAAATTGCCTCACTAATATTTATTCTAACGCCTCTTCAGGCCCTGGGTGTGAGCTCAGGGGAAGTCCTTCTTATGTCTCTGTGTGTCATCCTGGGGCCAAGTCCTGAAAGCTTTTCATGGAAAGCTCCAGAACTCGCTCCAAGGGTGCCTTTTGTGGCTGAGGATCGTCCAGGCAGCCCTGCCTGGTAGGGAACAGTGTGGGCCACATGCAGGGTTTCTAGGGGCAGCGCTGCAGAAGTAGACCTGTATAATCAATCTTGGTAATATATTTCTCCCAGAATAGCCAGAATATTACTGCTTCAGTGTGTAGTCAAAATATAAAATGAAAAACAAAAGTTTATTTATTTTATATTATGGCAGGCTCAGCCTGCGCTGGGGGTGGGGCTGGTGCATTATGTGGTGCTGGGGATCGAACTGCAGTCTCTGTGGTTGCCTAAACTTGCCTAAGTAAGCGCTTTAGACCACTGAGACATCTCACCAGCCCAAAAGCTAGCTAGCTTTCTTTCTTTCTTTCTTTCTTTCTTTCTTTCTTTCTTTCTTTCTTTCTTTCTTTGTCTTTTTGAAGACAGGGTCTCATCATGCAGTTCAGGCTGGCCTCCAGCTCACTTTTGTAGCCCAGGCTGGTCTTGAACTTGCACTGATCCTCCTGCCTCAGCCTCCCAAGTGCTGGGATTATAGGTGTGTACCACCACATCCAGCTAAAGCTTTCTTTCTTTCTTTCTTTCTTTCTTTCTTTCTTTCTTTCTTTCTTTCTTTCTTTCTTTCTTTCTTTTTGTGTTTAGGACAGGTTCTACAGCATCTACAGGGCTTTACTACATAGATCCAACTTGTAGTGATTGTCTTGTTTTCAGCTCCCCCAAAGCACTGGAATTACAGGTGTGTGTGTCACCACACCCAGTCTCAAATGCCATCTCAGTGTGCTCTGTGGTTGGGCTGGCACAGCACACCAGGGATTGAACTCCGGCCCCTGGGCTCTGCCTAAGCTGGTGTTTTAGTCCGGGGAACTATCAGGCCGGCCTTTTATTTATTTTGAGATTGGTTTTTGCTATGCAATTCGGGCTGGTCTTGTGCTTACTTTTGTAAGCCCCAGGCTGGTCTCGAACTGACAGAGATCTTCCTGTGCTGGGATTACAAGTGCATGCTACTGTGCCTGGTTCCAGGGATGGTACAACATGCGGGGCTGGGGCCTGAACTCTATCCTTGTGCTCACTGGGTAGGTAATTATGCCTCTGAGCTATCTCCCCAGCCCCTAAAACAAAATTTATTAGGCAGACATTTTGTATGTATCTATGGAAGTAGGCCTTCAAAATTTGATATGTGGGGGCCAGCGAGACAGCTCAGTGGATTAAGCGCCTATTTTGGCATGCTCAGGGACCAGGGTTTGACCCCTGGTTTCGCATGCAGTGCTGGCCCTGCCCCTGGGCCACACTGAGCTGGCAAGAGAGGGCATTGTGGCGCAGGCCTGTAATCCCAGCACTGGGGAAGCTGAAAACAGGAGGATCACTAAGAGTCTAAGCTGCATAGCAAGACCTTGTTCCAAATACATTTAAAAAAAAAAAAAGATTCGGTGTGTTTCTTGCACTTGTAGCGCACCTCAGTAAGGACTAGCCTGCTGTCCAGGGCTTGGTAACCACGCGGGTTAGCAGAAGCCCCGCTGGGCACCAGGTCCAGAAGATGCATGGGCTGGTTCACAGTTCAAACATTTAGAGCTGAAAGAGCTGTGCCTGGTGAGTAATTTCTAGGAAGAAATCAAATAACAGTCATAGTCTTTCATTACTAAGGTGACTCACGTTTCTAGATCTAGCACTTTGTACTTGACATCAGTTATGAATTATATAAAACAATAGCGAATGTTTAATTGAAAAAAATTACAGGAAAAGGCACACTGCCATTAATCACCCTCAACCTATTTTTCTTTTCTAATACACTGATTGCATTGTTCTTGTCTCTTTCTTTCTTTCTTCTTTTTTTTTTTTGTGTGTCTTTTTGAGACAGGGTCTCACTATGCAGTTCAGGCTGGCCTTGAGCTCCGTTTTGTAGCCCAGGCTGGTCTCGAACTCACACCAATCCTCTTGCCTCAGCCTCCCGAGTGCTGGGATTACAGGCGTGAGCCACCACGCCCAGCTTCTTGTCACTTTCTGAAGCAGTTCTGGGAGTCTTCCTGCGTGACTATTTGTAGTGGTGATGTCATGGCCACCTTATGGTCCTACATTGATCCAAAACATTCGGCTCTCATGGTCATTTTGACTGTGGTGAAGAGCCAGGAGTTGGACAGCATCAGGGCTGGTGCATATGGTGGCTGAAGACACACTGCTAGGATTTTAAGAGCCTGTTTTTTTGTTGAATAACGCTTGGCATCAGTATTCATTGCATTTCTCTCTACATAGCCCAGGCTGGCCTCCACCTCGCAGCGATCCTCCTGCCTCAGCCTCTGAAGCTGGGCTGCAGATGTGCAGCACCACACCCGGCCCTCATTTCAGTTTTGATTATTTCCTGTAAATCCATGAAGAAGACTTTCAGAACTGCTTTAGAGAGCAGCAAGAGTAACAGAATAAGTCCATCTGCAGTGAGTAGATATATTTTAAGGAGGATTAATGACGATATATCTTTTACTGTAATGCATTTTTAAGCTTTAAAGCCATTGTACACTTTAATCATGTCACGTCATTTCATCTGTTTCTCATAACAGCCCTATAAGTGAGACACCCTTTTCTTTCGGAGGAGAAAATGGAGGCCCTCCACCAACAAACTTGCAGTTACGATTTGCAAACTCACTTTCCCAGGCAGTTTTGTCCAATGCTTTGGGAAAGACAGACATGGACCTTCTGCTTCTCTCCAGGCTCGGGGTGAAAGTTTGCTTGGCTCTTGCTGGTGACCGCCCTGTGTTCACCCTACGGAGAGAGGGCTGGGCAGCCCCTGGCCAGTGTCCTGGGGACTTGGCTCCCAGTCCTCACATAGCCACTCTGATCTGCAGTGTAGTGAAAATGCTTGGTCTCCCCTTACTGACTTTTATAAAAAAAACTTTCTTCCTCTTTCCCCAGCATGGGCACTGGCCCAAGTGGCACCTGCTACGGGGAGCTGGAAAGGCCTGACACACCCGAGGGCTCACCCGAGGTCCAGTTGCAAGAAAGAGCAAAGAGAGTTGTTAGACTGAAACATCTGGAAGTTTAGGTCTTGTAGCTGGCAGGGCCTGGACCAATGCGTGATGTAAAGCCCTACAAATGCTCATCTCTCTGTGCCATTTCTTACACTCCGGCAGTTGTCCGCTCTTCCTCTTTTTTCTCTGCTATCTTCCCTTCCATTTCAGTTTTCCTCATCCTGTCTTCTCCTCCTTTTCATCTTCTCCAAAAGAACACTTTCCACTTACTGCCTCGCTCAGGGACTTGTTGGAGGATTAATGGAAAGCTAGGGCTCACTTGAAACCACAGAGGAGCCCATGCTACAGTGTAGATGACAGAGCTAGAGGAGGACTTCAGGGTTGCAAGTGCATCCAGCTGATGGAAGAGGGGACATGCTGTGCCTGGAGTTACGTGGGGTGACGTGGGCGACCAAGGGGAGCGGCCAGAGGAGATGGGGGCAGCGGCACATGAATTGTTTTTCTCACCCTGTTGCCTGCTGTCAGGAAGCTGTGACTTTTCCTACTGGGCTGTGGTCTATGTCATCTATCGGCTGCTGTTAAAGCATCCGGGTGTCTTCACTGTTCAGTAGTGGGTGTTCTGCTCTGCGCCTCGGGCATAGGCCTGCCCCTTCTGTCTTGGAATGGTTGCTGTCTCACACTGTTTAAGTTTCACAGTGCACTAAGGGGCTGTCTCTGACCTGAAGGGAGGGTGCCTACCCTGCTGTCTGTAGGAATATGTTGTCGTGGGGCTCACTTACTTTTCCTGTGTAGAGACCATTTTACAATGATTTTGATCTTGAGCTGGGCTGTGGTGGTGCACACCTGTAATCCCAGCACTTGGGAGACTGAGGCAGGAGGACTGGTGCGAGTTTGAGACCAGCCTAGGCTACAAAAAGTGAGCTGAAGGCCAGCCTGAACTGCATAGTGAGACCCTGTCTCAAAAAAAGAAAAAAAAGTTATTGTTTTTGGTCTCTCCTCCCTCTTCTCCCCCCATTTAATTTCTTTCTTTCTTTCTTTTTTTTTTTTTTTATTAAGTTTATTTCATTTTCTTAAACCTCATTTGTTTGTTTGCGTTATGTCCGGCTCAGCCTTGGGGGGGAGGGGGCGGCAGCATGTGGCCCTGGGATAGAGCCGTGGTCCCTGTGGTGGCCTAAACTTCCCGATGCATGCATTTTAGACCACTGAGCCATCTCACCAGCTCAAAAGCGATCTTATATTACATCTTTTTTTTGTCTTTTTGAGACAGGGTCTCACTATGCAGTTCAGACTGACCTTCAGCTCACTTTTGTAGCACAGGCTGGTCTCGAACTTAGCACTGATCTTCCTGCCTCAGCCTCCCAAGTGCTGGGATTACAGGTGTGCATCGCCACGCCCGGTTCCTCCCCCCATTTAATTTCTATCTTTCCTTTTCCTTTTCTGTTTCACCTCTTCCTCACTCTTGCCTTAGATCTGCCATAGGACTGACTCATGGAGCTTGGAAACTGAGGTCAGCCCACTCTGAGGATCAGTGCAAATACTGTGTAGTCAGTCATTCAGTGTCAAATTCTCACTGAACATTAAGTAGGATCCCATATGCTGAGCTTTTTGCACTTGTTCTTTTTAATTTGACTTTGATGAGGCCGGGGAGGTAGCTCAGTGGTATAAGTACCTGCCTGGCAAGTGCAAGGTCCTGAGTTTGATCCTTGATACTGAAAAAACAAAACAAAACAAACCATCTCTAATGGTTTGAACTTTGTTCAGCCCATCAAATTATTACCACCATTGTCTACATCTTACAAGTGAGACTGTGAGGCCTGCATAGGTCCAGAAACCTGCTCAGGGCCACGCCACCCTCCATGGTGCTCAACACACACTCCATGGCAGGTGAGGGCTTTTGGGATCCACAGTTCATGTTTAAAGTCAAAGACTGGGCCATTTCCCATGAGAAGCAGTCTGGATACCTTCTTCCTTGGTGTTCCACTTGCACTGAGCTGAACTTTCTGGATTTGAAAACCTGTCAGAGTTGTGGAGCGGCCAGTCACCTCTGAGGGGGCAACAGCGGTGAGGCCAACGCATGAGTGTGGAAGGAAGGGCTTTCTTTCCTGCTTCTTGCATTGTACTAACTTCCTGCCCTAACACAAGGCCACACGTTAGAACAGCAGAAGGGTGTCCTCTGATGGCTCCGGAGAGAAGGCGATGCCCAGGTGGAAATCAAAGCATGGCCAGGTTGGCTTCTCCTCTGGAGGCGCTGAGGGATGAGCCATGGCACATCTGTCCCCAGCTTCTGGTGGCTCAAGAAGTCCCCAGCATTCCCTGGCTGGCATCTGTGTCACTCTAGTCATTGCCTCCAGAGTCACATGGCATTCTCCTTCTGTGTCCCTGCATCCCCGACCTCCTGCTTCACATGAGAATGCCAGACATCAGGCTTAGGGCTCACCCCAACCCAGTGTGACCTCATCTTCTTTTTAAATTGTGAAATATTCTAATCTTAGATGCACAGAAAGTTGAACATAGAACAGAGGGATGTGGTGTAACCTTCACCCAGTCTCTCCTAATCGTTATTTCTTGTTTAATTAAAGTACAACATGAAAACCACGGCTCTAATGCTGGTGCTATCTGTGTACTTAGTGTAAACCATTTTTATCACATTATCTAGACGTAGGCAGTTGAGATACAGAATTATTCCAGGATTTATGGTCATTTATGGTCCTACCCACTCTCCTTTCCTCACCATCCCTGCCCCGGGAAACCAGTACTCTGTCTCCTACTCTATAATTTAGTCATTTTAAAATGTCCATAGAAGCAATAATAGGATATGTGACTATATTTTTTCACTGAGTGTAATCCCCTTGAGAATTGTCCAAAACAATTCATTCATCTTTATTTCATTCTTTCATATTGCTTCATAGATCCCATGTTATACACATGTAACAGTTGGTTTGACCGGCTACTTGTTGTGGGACATATTTTTTTCCTTTTCTTTTTAGCTATTGAAGTAGAGCTGGGGAGATAGCTCTGTGGCACAAGTACCTGCCTGGCAAGTGTAAGGTCCTGAGTTCAAACCCCTGTCCCAAGGGGTGGAAAAAAAGTACAGCTGCTGAAACAATCGTGTATAGGTTTCTGCGTGGACCTAAATTTCCATTTGTTAGAGGTCCATGGCAGGTGTATTATAATTTTTCTACAAATACACAATTTATTCTCAGGAGTCGCTGTATCATTTCCCATTCCCCCCAGCAATGCGTGAATGATCCGGTTTCGCTGCACCCTGACCAACGTTTCAGGATGATCTCACTTTGTTTTTTTTTTTTTTAAATTTTATTTATTTATTTATTTGTTTGCTTGTTGTGTTTGTTTGTTTCTTTATTTATTTATTTTGTGGCTGGCTCAGCCTGCCCTGGTGGTGGCGCTGGCGCAGCATGTGGTGCCGGGGATCGAACCGCAGTCCCTGCAGTTGCCTGAGCCTTCCTACGCAGGCGCTTTAGACCACTGAACCAT
>PVKN010030243.1:0-12770 GCA_004027915.1 Capromys pilorides
GAGTTTCTCTCCATTTCTTACCCCTCTGATTAAGATTCTATCTCTTTCTTTAAAGACTAACTTCATCTGCAAGTCAGAGATGAGTGCCCCAGCACCTCCCACCATTCTCACTCATACCTTTGCCCAAAGGGCAGACAGACAGACTCTCCTGTTGCAGGTCTCAGGGAAGGTGCATGACAAAGCAGGCCTTGAGGAGCTGGGGAGGAGGATGTCCTGGAGGAAGAGCGATGGTGCAAGAGGTGCTGGCTGGACAAATTATGGGGGTCTGCCCTATTTCTGAAAATCATAAAGGGCGCTTTGCATGTGACATGTTGGCAGTGGTGACTGCACAAGTGCTCTCAGTGTGCATTCCCGTGTGCCTCAGGGTCAGCTCCACCTCACAGCCCTGCCCACTCTCTGTACTGTGGGCCTCTCTGTGATGCAGGAGTTTTCAAGCCGTGCTTGGTACTAATTTAATGTGAATGCGTCAGGAAGCAGCCAGGAAGAAACTGATATTCTGAAGGTCCATTGGGATTTGGGCAGATACACTGAGCTGAATGATAGTCAGTGAAGATGAGAGGTTTGTGTGCAAGTGGGAAGAAAATGGACTTGAGAGAGCGCACCACTCAGAGGCCAGAGCAGTGCACCAGTCCAGAACCGAGCCAGCAAGCAGAGGGGTTGCCACAGCCGTGGCTCACAGGGGCCTGCTGCTGCCCTTCCAAGGGTCCTACCTGCCAGAGAAGAGGCGATCTTCTGTAAGTAGAGAGATGCCACGAGGGCCATCCACTGCAGGGCAGGCTGGGCTTGGGCAGGACAGCTGGCTTTACTGTGGGCTGCAGGGAGCTGGAGCATTCCTTGCACTGGAGCTGGAGTTAGCCTTTCTCCTTCCTCTCAGCTCCAGCTGGCAGGAATCAGGTGATAGCCTGGAGGCCCTGAGCCCAGCACTGACCAGGTCGTGGATGCTTTAACCATTGTTTTCTCTGGCTTATACCTGGCATTCCCTAACAATGAGGTCTTCTTAAGAGAAGAGTTGGAGGAAGGTGGGTAAGGCGCAGACCCTAGAATGCCCATCACTTCCTTACCTATATATGATAGTGTGCATACTACAATGAAGTAATTGCTTCCAGAGTCCAGAAGCAGTGGATTAAAATCCGTGATTGTGCTGATCCAGTACTCATTTATGTCTAGAAAAATATGCTGCACAAATGCTATGCATTTGAAAGACCTGGTTGAGGGGCCAGCGAGATAGCTCTGCAGACTAAAGCACCTGCTTAGGCAAGCTTAGGCAAGAGCAGGGACCATGGTTGGATCCTCAGCACCATATGCTGCACAAGCCCCACCTCCAGGATAGGCTGAGCTGGCCAGAGCCTGGGATTAGTGGCACATACCTATAATCCCAGCTCTGGGGAGATTGAAAGCAGGCAGATTACCATGAGTTGGGCCTGTGTAGCGAGACCCTGTAACAACCAAATACATTAAAAACAAAACAACAATAAAAAGGAGCAAAGATCTGGCTGAGGATGGACAGACCGGATCCCAGAATCTCCGTCCTCTGTCCTGTGGAGGAATTTGGTAGGACTTGGCCACATCAAACATTGTCCAGGGACTTCACTGCCAGATCCACCATTCTGCCCCTCTAGTCCTGCCCTTGCAGTCTTCATAGATAGCAGGAAACAGGGTCAGTGCCAAGCAGGGATGAGGTGCTGTGACTTTGAAACCTGCCCAAGAGGAAGTGGACTGAAATGAGGACTGAGGATTCCAGGCACCTGTCCCCCTCCATCTGGGCCAAAAAATGTCCATGGAAGGCCATCTGGACTCCCTGGCTTTGTACAACCATTGAGGAAAAGGAAAGACATGGGCACCTGGTTAAAGGCGCAGCCTGAAGAGGAGCAGCCAGCCTTGAAGGAAAGACTGCGCTCAGCTACACTAAGTGACAGAGGGGGATGGGTCAGGACCAAGGTGGCAAAAGGTCCCAGAGCATGGGCAGGCTGGGGCTCAGCCATCTGTGGACTGCAGGCTCACCCCAACTCCACTACACACCTAACTCCCTTGCTTCTGGCCTCATGCCCAAATAGTCACTTTTCTCCTCTGTGACTCAGTTTAGCTAACTGCACTGGATCTTGGTTTCAGGTTCCCAAGCCCTCAGGTGACAAATATTCCAGATGACTCCATCAAGGCCTATCTGCATTTTTTCTCAGTGGATAGCCAAAAGAATGTGTATTTTTTTAAATTAAATTTTTTTTTTCTATTTTAGGGAAGGGTCTACAGGGTGTTCAGGATCTCACTACTAGATCCGACTCTTGGACTTGTAGTGATCCGCCTGTTTACAGCCTCCTAAGCGCTGGAATTATGTCCACCATGTCCAGTCTCAATTGCCCTCACAGAGCACACCTGGCTGGCAGGGGCAGGGCCCCTGCACCTGCTTGCAGGTGCTTTAATCCACTGAACTATTTCACTGGCCCAAAATGTATATTGATCTAAAAGATAATAACTGAGTTCATCTTACAGTTAGGGCTGTCTATGCCCCAATATAAATTTTAGTGAGAGTCAAGTACATTTAAAAATAAACTCAAGCAGGTATCGTGAGACTTGTATGACAGCAAGGCTAAGCACAACAGATCCAGGCTCAAATGCTCATTGGTGAGAAATTTCCTAACCAAGGGATGCAAAGGAGGGTTGTAAAGACGAGACTGTCAGAAGGCAGTGGTAGAGCTGCAGACCATCTCTGCTGCTCAATCCCAGGACTATATCTCCCACGTCACAACATGTACAATTTTGATATTGGAAGTGATCAATAAAATAAGTGATCCTCTGCTATCTTGACAAGTATTCTTTCAAAATAACCTGGCATTGGGAGAAAACACAGCAGGAGTGAGTCAGGCAATGGATACTTAAACGTGACACCTAAAGCCAAGCAACAAAAAAGAAAACTTGGATATATCAAAATTAAAGTTACTTGCCTTTCAACAATACCATCAAGAAACTGAAAAGATAATCACCAAAAAGGAAAAGAAATTGCAAAACACCTGTTTGATTCTGGTGTCCCGGATATATAAAGATCTTTTATACCATAACAAATAAAAGACAACTCAATTCTGTGTGTGTGTGTGTGTGTATGCAGGGTCTCACTGCACAGCTTGGACTTGTAGTGATTCTCCTGTTTTCAGTCTCCCTAGTGCTAGGATTACAGGCAAGCTCCACCACACCCAGACTCCATCACAAACTCAGCGCACCCAGGGGGCGGGGGCGGCGGGGCATGTGGTGCCAGAGATCAAACCCTGGTCCCTGCACTTGTCTAAGCAAGTGCTTAGTCTCCTGAGCTATCTCGCTCTCCTTTACAACTCAGTTTTTTTAAGTGGGCCAAGTATCAGAATAGGAAGGAATGACACCAGTGAGCAGTGGAGCAGTGACACCATCGATCACAAAGCACATTAAAAAGGTGCTCACCATCATTAGGAGCTATGAACAAACCAACAATTTGGTAGCATCTCACATCCAGTAGGATTGTTACCATTAAAATAACACACAACTGCAGGATGCAGAGAAATGCGAACTCTCCTCCATCACTGGTAGGAATGAAAAATTGGGCAGCCACTTTGGAAGGAGTATGACAGTTCCTCAAAAGAAAACCTAGAAGGACCGTGTGACCCAGCAGTTCTACTCCTTGCTATATACCTAGCAGAACTGGAAATTTATATGAACTCAAAAGCTAATGAAAGTTTACAGTAGCCTTCTCCATCATTGCCAAAAGGTAAAAGAATCCAAATATTCATCAATGGATGAGTGGATAAACAAAATGTGGTGGAATGAGATTATCCACCGCGATTGAAGAACTGATACCCGTGACAACATCAATGACCCTTGAACACACTTTGCTAAGTGAACAAAGCCAGACACAAAACACTGCACATTGTAGAATTCTATTTATATAAACAGTGTCAAGGACAGGCAAATCCATAGAAGCAGAAGGATCACCAGGAGCATGGCTACTACTAGGTATGGTGTTTCTTTGGCAGGTGATAGAATATCCTACAACTAGTGATTACTGTTGTACAGTCTTGTGACTACATTTTTAAAGGGTGACTTTCATAGCATTTGAATTAAGTTTCAATTTACAAATGTCCTGAGAGATCAGGCTCCTATTTGAAATGTGCACACATCTTTGCCTGAGCCACCAGCTCACTTCCCTTGCTTGTGAGTACCCTGCCGTGCACCCTGAGAACCTCTTGTCCTGGTGGCCAGGGCTATTCACTTCTCACAAGTGGCCACCCCTGGGCCCTAGAGCCAAAGGTCAGCATACAGGGTATGAAACCTACTCAGAAGGACATCATCAGCATGAGGCCTTAGCCATCCCTAAATGTGGCTCATGACATGTGGGCAGGGCATGCTGGTGGCCGTGTACCTCAAGAGTGGGGAGGGAAGTGGCCCCAGGTCCAGGTAAGCTGCTCCCATGTCCACTCAGGCCTTTCCTGCACAGAGAGCTCAGCTGGAGAGGGACCTTCAGGGTTGGGACATTTGTGAGTGACGTTGTGGCAGGGGAAAGCTATGGTGGGTAGCTCTCACTAGGAGCATGAAGGGCAGCCATTCTCCAAGACTCCTTTAGTGATACCCAAGGCCAAGGAAAAGCATTTCCTGAGAAAATGGCAGGGAGAAAGCAGGATGCCTCACAAAGAAACCAGGAAGGCCACCAGGCAGGTAGGCAAACAGCTTGAGGGAGGTGGTTAGACGGTAGGCTGGAAGCCAATGGCATGAGCCAGCATTTTGGGGGAACAGAGCAGGATGCAGGCCTAGATTCTGGATTGGCTGTGCTGTCCCCAAGGCACATGCCGCAACACTCACTCTTGCTTTCTCAGAGGCCCTGACCGCCCACTCATATCAGGCCTAGATGGCAGTCCATTTCCAGGGTGAGCCAGGAGCTGCAAGGAAGTAGGTGGGTCCGAGGCAACAAGTCTCTGTATACTCCCGGCCTCCAGCATGCAAGCTTGGAGCAGGAACAACCATTAACGCTGGAGAGTGATCACAGATCTTTTGTTTTCCAGAAGAACGATTAGGTTGGGAAGGGAGGAGAACAATCCCCAGGCTCACATCATTCTCTTGCCACTGCGCAGAGCAGGATCTATGGCATGGACTGTGAGCTGCTGCCCAGAGCTCACACAACAGTAAGTGTATTTTCTGGGCCTAGGTGGAGCCACTAAAGGGGACAGTCATAGCCCTGCCTGCTGGTGGCAACAGCTTAGCCTTGGCCTCTGCTCCCATCCACTTTTGCAGCAGCCCAGCCTGCCACAAAAGGAGAGGGCAGCAGAACGAGGCATAGCTGGGAGGGGCGCCCAGACCTGCCTGCACCACGTGGGGCAGCCGGGTGCCTCTCCCCTTGTCTGCTACCCCACACATCTTCCTGGTGCATTGTCTTTCTCATGGTGAGGTCTTTCATCTGGTGGAGGGTCCCCCTTTGAGTGCAGTGACTCATATGGTGCTGATGAGCACCCAGTCAACCATTAAAAAAAAAATAGTAAAGGTTGCAGTTCAGCACATTGGTGCACACACTAGGAGGCGGAGGCAGGAAGATCAGAAGTTAGCTAGACGCTGTCTCAAAACAAAAAAGCAAACAAAGACTGGGGTTGTAGTTGATTGCAAAGGTCCTGGCTTCAAACCCCAGTACTGTAAAACAACAACAACAAAAGAATGGATGCTTTCAGTGGAACTCTGTGTGCAAACCTCTTTGCACAATCTTTGGGACATTCCAAATACCATGGAATTGATCATTTCGGGGGAGTGGGGGGATGAATAGAGCTGGAGTTGCCTGGCTTGGCCCAGGCTGGATGGCCCTGAGCAGAGAGGGACATGAAGATGGGCTGCCTTGTGTCACCCACGTGGATAATTTGACCACAATTATTTGATGACAGAAAAGTTTCTTCTCAAAGGAAAACTGCTCCTTCCTTTAATTTAGTACTAATTAATAGTATAGATAAGATTTGTGGTTGGCAGGTGGATCGTATCAATGCTGGAGTCGTTCTTCTCACTTCCAAACAAAAATGGAAACTTATCACCCAGAAAGCTCCCGAGAGTGGGGTGCCTGGTGTTCTTCGAGTATACTCACTTCCTGGAAGAGCTCCCTTCTCCAAGTGTTGTCGCCTGTAAAGTTTTCCCAGACCTTCTCCTTTCCTGTTCCTGTCTCTTGTTCATTTTGGAAGTGTTGGGGCTCAACTCCCGGCTTCCTCATGGCACAAACCACCTGCTACCTGCCCCTTGCAGCACCTCCACTACAACACAAGTGGAAGCTGACTCTGGGTTAGCTGGCTGTGCACTTTGTGAAGAAATAGAAAGGCTAAGGTTAAACCACCCAGACTCCCCACCAATTCTCTGAGTGGCCCCTTGCCTGCCAGACCTGTGACTCTTGGCCTTTTTGGTCAGTTCAGAGCAGAGACCCGAAGCGTGGGGTGCAGGCAGGAAGGCCAGTACAGAAGACGTGGAAACTTGGATGGTTCAGTCTTTTGTTCTTATTTCTAAGCCTCTCTGTCCCATTCAAATTTTGGACTAGATGCTATTTTTATAGCACTTAGCACAAAATGGGAATGATGAATTGTTTGGCACCAGAGTCATAAAATAAAGGACAATGTAGGTAAAAATAACACTGCTGTGATTTATGAAGCATCTTTACATTTCTTCTCTTCCCCGTTGTATTCCAACTTTATTCCACTTCTCTCACATTGTCTTTCTCACTCCCAGCCCGTATTCTTTCTCTTCACTTTCCAAAGTTTGTTTTATAATAAGTAACTTTCCAAAAAAACCACAAATAGGTGACATTCTCACCAGTGGCATGCCAGCAATAGTCCATTCTACGAAATCTCTGCAGCACCAATCAGAAGTTAAACACCATGCAGGAGTTAAAGGGGGGTGGGAGGGCACAGTTGGCTTCGAACCCATGGCAGCTAGAAGATTCCACCCCGATCAGGAGGACACCAGCACAGATAAACCTGGGTGGGTGTTGGGCCAGTCTGCTGGAGTCTTGGAGGAGCCATGTCTGGTGTGGCTCTGTTCACAGAGCCCCAGGTTAGTGGAGAACATCACATGTGAAATGTGGGGTCAAGTGCATTCTCTGTTCTCTTGTCCTCTCCTTATAAGGCCACCAGTCACTCAGTCATGGTGACCCCACAGCAATCACACCCTAATCACCCCCCTTCCCAAAGGTCCACCTCTAAACACCATGATCAGATGGAGTTTTCACCTCTGGAAAGAGGTTAAGTATCAATACCTTGGGCACTTTCACGCCACATGCAACCACAGCACAGACTATCTGAGTGATGGACGGGTGTGCAGGGATGGGCATTCTGTCCTCCAGAATTGTAGTGGCAGGGGACCAGGCTCTAGGCACATGGCAGAAGGGGGACAATCAGGGCAGTGGCCCAGACAGAGGGCTCAGGCTAGTTGACAAGCTTCTCTTGGTGGCCTAGAGAAGGGAGACCACGCTAACTTTTGAGAGTTTAGGGCCTCTGCTGAAGAGGACAAAGATGCTACAGGCCACCTGGGCTGTTTTGCTGAGCTCTGTGCAGCTCTTAGGCCAGGGAAAAGCTAAATGTTCAAGTGTCAAGCAGTGATTAGTCATGTAGTCAACAAACGCACCAGTGTTCATGAAGTTTCCCTCCTAGGGGAAAGCAGAGATGACGTAAGTGAAGTCAGCATTGGCAGGGAGCTCCACACTCCTTCCCTGGGGAAAGTGCACAGCACGTTAAACCTCGACCCCATAACAAGGAAGGCCTCCCCAGCGCAGGTATGCACCAGGCCCTCAAAACCTACATACCTGGTGTCAGGAACGCTACATGTCTCGCCATCACATTCGCTGGACAAGGCTCATCCTCTCCACCTTTCATTCTCTTGTCTAAAAACTCAGATGGTGACAAGGGCCATGTTGCCTGTAGAAGGATGAAAGATGAGGTAACGTGCTTCACTCCTTATGTACTTCGCTGTTGGGACATGCTACTCTCCATTATTACTATTGTTACAACTAAGCAGAGGGGATCTGCTCATCACGTTGATCACTAGAAATTAATCACAGTATCTCCAACCCACATTCATCACTGTTCTGGGGTCTAATAACCTAGTAGAGCCGATAGGGACAGCAGCACAGGCTCAGCCTGCCTCTGGGCAGAAGTCACAGAAAGAACAAGGCAAAGCAGGTGTGGTAAGGAGCAGCCTCGGGTGTGCAGGGCTGGAGAAGGCACAAGGACAAAGTTGGGGGAGGTCCAGAGATGCTGGAAGGTCTTCAACAGGAGGCTTCCAGGCGACTTTATGGGATGGCTTCATCTTCTCCATGAATAACAGACCCTGGGAACAACAGTGCACCAGGGAAAGCAGCACCAGCTCATTGCCTCTGCAGACCTGGGTACTCAGGGTGACTGCTCCCCTCCCATGGGCTCTCTGTGAAGGAAGTGCGATGTGGCCAAATTCAGATGTATTTAGAGAGCAGAATCAAGCCTGACTAGAAGGAATCATGAAAACCAAGAGCTCTGGGCATGAAAGGGGGTGTGCCTAAGACCATCAGGTAGATTTAGACATAAGTCGCTTTAATCAGGGATTCCTTTTCTCCCCATAGTTCCCTGTGCAGGCTTTGGTTGACCCCTGGTCAAGAAGAAGCCACATCTACAGGTATCAGGTCCCTGTGGCATGGTGGTGGGCTGGGGGAGGGGCGGGGGGCTAGTCCCCTGAGATGGGGGACTTGGGAGATAGAGTTGGCTCACTGGGCACAGGGCCTTGAGGATCCAGTCTATATGCATAAAGTACGTGCAGGGCTTGACGCTACTCGATACAGCTCACAAGGACACTAGAAGCTCATGGAGGGTAGTGCCACAAATCAGAAATGATGGCCCTGCCTGAGTCTGCACACACAGAGAGGAAAGAAAGAACCTCCTAGAAATCTGCACCTCCCCCAGTGTAAAGAGGAAGACCCCAGGAAAAGGAGCCATCCACAAGGTAGGAGGAAACCAAGAAGGTGACATGTGGCAGAAGCCGAGTAAATGTGCCATCTCAGAAAGGAGGAAGGGACTGGCTTTGCCACGGGTAACAAATATGGAGTAAGATAAGGACTGAGAACTGACCCCAGCACACAACCTTGTGCAGACTGTTGGTGACTCCAGCCATGATTTCGGGGCACAGAGTGGGGACAAAGACCTCTAAGAGTAGGGTCTAGAGAGAACAGGGGCAGTAGGAGTGAACATAAGATGTTCAGCAGGGGCAGCAGCTGGAAGTGAAGAGAAAGCAGTCTCCTAACAAGGGCAGAAACAGTAGCCTCTGCGCTCTCGCTCTCGGTGTGTGGGGCTTGGGTACGGGGTGGGGGGGGGGAAGGGGGGCTGAGTGCCTTTGAAAGATGAGCCAAGCCCCTAGGGTGCAATGCTGCTGACAAGGCCCCTTCCTCTCAATGCTGTCCTCTATAGTGGTAAGGAAGGAGGAGAAATTGGAGTTGGGAGAGACACAGAGAGGACAGGGAGTGTGGTGGCCTCACTGGGCAAGGAGCAACTACGGCACCCCCATCGGGACTTCCAGGACTCTACTAGAGACCTGATGAACTGGTGTGTGCATGCAAAGACCCAGGAGGCCAAGCCTGGCCAGGTCCAAGAACAGCCAGAGTGCCCCAGGCATCTTGGAAACCCCGGGCCTCTGTGCATCACAGTAGGGCAGAGGCTGGACAGACTGCTCCCAGCTCAGGAAGTGGGATGCTGCCTCCTGACCCCACAGCCACTCCCTCTACTACAGGATCAAAGCAGGCACCTGCTCCATCCCACTGCCACTGCCAATGCTGCTCCCTGTCTGTGCGCAGGAAATGGCAATGAATTAAAAACAAAAGATTGATGTTGCTGGCCTGATGTATTTATATACTCTGCCTCTGTGCAAAACCAGCAGGTAGTAAATCAGCCCAAAACTATATTTAATGGTTCGTAGTAAAACCCAATTTACTCACCTGCCAACCATGAAGAAGTTGATTGCCTTGTCAGAGGAATCCCATCCATTGCAGAGGAGGGGAACTGCCCTAGACATAAGAAGTACATTTCCCTTTCTGATAGGGATAATGCATTGAAAATGAGCCATAACATAACATAAGAGCAATATGCCTGCTGTTAATAATAGTGCCAGATTACTTTATTTGTCATATGCTCCAGATCTGTCTACCTTGGTAGCTGGTGCCCTTCCTGAATTTTTAACAAAAACCTTTCTAGGGCACGGAGAGGTGGATACACATGGACCTGAAGAGCAACAGCCTTCCTCTGGCTCTTTAAACAAGACATTTGGTCTCAGCCTTTGGGGAAGATGGGAGCTAGCAGGATGACCTCTTACCCTAGGGTAGTGGAGCTGTTGAGTTTCCTGGGGCCCTCTCTATGTCAGGGCCTCTGGCTCATGATTACTTTGACCTGCAGGAAGCTTTTGCCTCACCTCACTGATTTCAGCCTTTTGCTGCCCAGTGTCTTCTCCAGCTTTGCCTTCTTTCATCAACAAGCTGTTTGTTCCTGAGAAAATTCTCAGTGCTTCCTGAGTGTGGGTGCTGTTTGATATGGGTCTAACAGAAAACACAGGCCACCACAGAGGAAGCAAATGACGCTGGATAGTGTGACGTGCACTCTCCCGCCTCTCTCATATTTTCCTTTGATCTACAAACATCAGTTGTCCCAAGGGATAGAAATACTTTCTGTTTCTTAAGTGAGTAGAGCAGCAGGTATAATTTAAGAGTTCCTGTACCTCTTTGGTGGCAAAGAACTTGAAAGATGCATAGAAAAGAACCCAGTGTCCAGGATTGCAGAGAGGCCATGAACTTGGGCTGTATGTCCAGCTCTATAACTAGGGTACAGCCCAAGATCCAGACCTTGCCCCTGGACTGTGAATTCACGTCAGTGCTAAGCTTGGCTAAATGTCTACCAACAATTAGCAACTTGTGACCAATTCTCTAGAGTCCTGCACATCTTTCTATTGTGTACTAGATCTGTTTCTCCAGCTGACCTGAATTTCTTTAGATTTTCTGTTTCTTAAACATTGATAACAGGAGTCAAGGCTCTGTCACTATTTTAGCAGATAATACTGCTTCACAGGAAGTAGTCGAGGGCAGTATTTCTCAAATCAGACTGGGATGATACATTCACAGGAATCAGAATGCAGTGCTTTCTTTAAGAAATTGTATTACCGTTTTTCTGACTGATTTCATAAAAAATCAATATGCATATAGTCTGAGACCACCGGCTCGTGGTGGCAGCCTGGTTTCTGTGTCCACACATTATTCAGTTGATAGGCCAGCGCCGCATGCACGTTTCCTTAGTGCTACACCAGGCTCCATTCTATATATTTTTAGAAGTGCTCATTTTATCTCCACAGCAACTCTACAAGGCAGACTCTATCACCTCTGTGTCTCACAGGCGAGAGAAGCAGGCGCAGAGGCAGTAAGCAGTGCACTCTGCTGCGCATAGGCGGGGCAGGCTGAAGCTGGGACACAGCCTGGCAGTCTGACTTCAGAGCCCATGGCTCCTATGTACTTTACCATTTTGGTCTTCCAACTGGTTCACATCAGTTCCAATGTGTTTCTCAAACTGGGCTTCACAGCAACCAAGAAATATATTCACAAATTATAGAAGGTTGTTTTCCTCAAGCTAAATCTGTACATTCCTTCAGTTTGCAAAAGCACAGGCTCTGGAGTAATACCGTATGGGATTCAAATCTGGGCAAGGGGCACATGTCTCCTGCTTCTGTGGGGGATAAGCCTGGGTCCCTGTGGCATTATTGTCAGAATCTGGAGATGACACATGCAAAGAACTGAGTGTGCCATGTTCAGTGAGGTTGTTTCCTCCTCTTCACCCTCTATCTCCATTGTCTTCTTAGCTGGGAACAAGGTACAATGCGGGTGTATCCTGAGTTGGTTGGACTACACTGAGGAACCCAGTTACTGGTTCCAACAACCCTCCCTCCACCAGCTGGGCCACGTATACTGAGGTGAACACACTCAGCACCCGGTCAGGTCGCTCAAGGTAATTGTTTACAGATAGGGCTAAAGAGGCAGCAGTGCTAAAATTAGGAGAAAAGAGAGAATATCCTGCCACTCTGGGAAACAGAGGTACTGATATAAATTTTAATTCTGCCATGAGCATGTGCTGTGTTTCTTAGAGCAGTCTGAGTCTCCATTTTTATCTCTAAAATGAGGGAATTTTAGAATAGTGGTTTTAAATTTATCTGAAAGCACAGAATGTTTTTTAATCAATAAAACATATGACCCCTTCAAAAAAAAAAAACCCTAATGTCGCTTCATGAAGCATGAAAAATTTGCACAGTTGCAGCTGCTACTAGGCCCCATGTGGAGAAGGAAGATTTTATAGTTAGAGAGAAATCAGGGTCACAGTCCTTTCAGGGAATATGTCCTTCCTGGACCACACATGAGGTATAAAACAAAAAACACACAGAGGATTGTTTAAAATTTTCTTCTTATGGTCTAAGACACATTGCCATTAATATCCTCTCCTTAAATATCTGCTCTCAAACCATTGTTCTTGCTATTTTCTAAATCTGTTCTAGAAAGTATTTTTTTGATGGGTCTCTAGTTGTGTTGTTGTGGCTGCCTCCATGTCCTGAGTTGATTGAAAATGTTTACAGTCATTTATGTCACATAAAAGCATTATATTGTATTCTCATCCACGTTATTCACACACCTGGCATTGTGTGACTTCTTACTTTTCCTCAAAGCCAAGATAATTGTGACAGGTGAATTTCTTTCTTTCTTTTTTTTTTTTTTTTTTTTTTTTTTTTTTTTTTTTTTTTTTTTTTTT
>PVKN010030244.1:0-12780 GCA_004027915.1 Capromys pilorides
CTCTCCTGTCCTCCCCACCTTTTTCTTTTTTTTTCTGCAGTACAGGGGATCAAACTTAGGACCTTACACTTGCCAGGAAGGCGCTTATGCCACTGAGCTATCTTCCTGGGCCTTGCCATGTCTCTTTTCTAAAGATAAAATGCTCTAATCAGCTCTGATGTTTTAAAACTTAAAACTTAACTGTAACCATGTGGCAATGGAGGGCCCAAGAATGTCTGACAGGTTCTTCCAGAAGAACCCAGATTTTTGTGCAAACCCTTTAAATGTTAGTCTCCATTTAAAGATAGAACTGTGGTCTGAAAAGACTGCATTTGTACTATGGAATTAAATCTTTTTCATATCTTAGAAGCTTATAGTTCAAAATACAGAGTCAAAACTGAGTGAATTCTCTGTACTCACCTAAGTCTCTTGCCTCAGGCCCCTCTTCAGCCTCTAAGGTTTCTGGACAGGAAGCCATGTTCTCATTTTCCTTGATGGAATGAAAAGCTGACTGGAAAGCAGATATTCGCTCTCTTAACAAATTAACATTTCGATACACTCCAGGGCTGCCCTGTTAAAGTACAAAAACAGGATGCGATAAAACAAACAGTTTCTATATTCTAACTCCATAATTACTGAATCCTATGCTAAATACCGAATGGCTTTCTGAAGACCACAGGTAATAAACTGATGTAGTAGAGTCTTTTATCCCTGGACCTACACATTTTCTGAGTATTTTGTGCTCTAGAGTCTGCTCTTCCCTCAACATTTCTAGAAAAACCTCAGCAAAGGGGAAAAAACCTGAGTGTATCAGATGTCCAGCTATATCTAATACAAAGTTTACAAGCCCATGGATCATGCTAAGAGAAGTCTGAGATAGGTAGAAAATGCTTTAAAAGTTACCTACACCAATGCATCAGTTATTTGACATGAAGAACTCTGGTTTCCAATGGGCTTAAGGGCTTTCTTTCTTTCTTTCATACCTCAGGGTCCATTACCTGAGGCAGCCTTAGCAAATCAAATTCAACACAAGAATGCCTGTGCGAAGCCAGCCTATAAGATTACACAGAGGGCATAAAGAATCCACAGAACCCCAACGATAAGGCAGGGAGAAAGAGAAAGAGTAGTCTTTTTATTTGGAAATTTCTTCAAAACCCGTCTTTTCACTTGGCCTCAGACCACACTTGCTGTCTACTCAACTGGCCAAAATAAGACACAGAGTGCTACACTAGCTTCTTACATCACTCCCAGCCCTTCCCATCTAACTTTTCCAGATTTCAGAAGGCACAAGAAGGCACCTGGTTCCTTAGGGTTACAGCCAGTCATTTTCACTTAAAATAAAGTTAGATGGGATAAACATAGGAACTTTCTAGAAACCCTATTAACAGGTCTCAGGCACGGAGTAATAAAATTTATATTAGAAAAGATAGATGTGCCTGATAAACACAAGTAATACAATATTTAACAGTTCTATTCATAATCAATTACTGACCAAGTTCTCTATCTAGATTTTATTACTTGGACTACTAATGTATTTCTACTGATAGGGATCTCGTGGCAATTTTAAAATTCACACCCGTGGACAAATGCAAAGTAAAAAAAATTACCTTCCTTTAAGATAACAGATGGAGAAAAAGCAGTTAAAACATGAAGTCATGTTTGATGATCTGTCTGTATATGTGACTGGATTCCCAGTTAAATCCACTCAATACAACAAAGCCTCTACTACATAATTACAGGGCACCTTCACCTTGATGCACCTGCTGATTCAGCCCTTTATGACACAGCTAGAAGGGTGTGGGTAACAAAGAGCAGCAGAAGGGTGACCTCGGAAGCACACAGGCCACCTTGAGGGTGCTCCTGGGCGCAGCAGTTATTTGGAAGATCTGAGGTAGGGAAATTGGTGAAGGAGGGCTCTTATATTTTGAATGCTCATAACTGCGCATGGTCAGGCTTCATTTATATCGTAGGAACTGGCCATGCTTTCAAAGGTAGGTTTCAAAATTGTAAGTTTCCCTAGTCAAACCTGCTTTTCCTCATTTCCTGCTAGTGGATAAGAATGACACTCACACATTCATCTACATGGAAATGAACATTTAAATGGACAGCTTTTTGGCGCTCTCATGAACTGTGTGTCCTTCTGCATCCCAGAAACATCAGAGACTTGGAACTGGGGAGATTATGTTCCACAGTATATATAAATATATATTCTGTCTGGAATAAGACAGACTTATCCTGAAAATTACTCAAATAAAAAAATATTTTTAGCCAGGCACGGAGGCACATGCCTCCAATTCCAGCATGCGAGAGACTGAGGCAAGAGGATCGTTTAGGATCAAGACCAGCCTAGGCCACAAAGTGAGCTCAAGGCCAGGCTGAACAGCATAGTGAGACCCTGTCTCAAAAAGACACACATAAAAAAATTCCTTTCATACTAAAAATAGAATAGTTTGAATGTAAGAAATATGAAGCATAATTTAGAAAATAATCATAAACTTATTGGAGCTGGGGATTTGGCTCAGCAGTAGAATGCGTGCCCTGCAAGCTGGAAGCCCTGGGTTCAGGCCTCAGCACCAAAAACAAAAAACCTCTCCTAAGAAGAAACTCAACCAAAAAAAATACAGTAAAATCTAAAAAGACCAAAAACAAGGCAACTACATCATAAAATTATTAAAATTTAAAAAGCGATAGCTCTGAAAAATGCTCATTTACCTAAAAAATGCATTTATCAAACGATGCTTAGCCTATGGGAAGCCCTGGCTTCAACTCCCAGTACCAAAAAAATAACAGCAAAAACAAAACAAAGAGGGCCAGCCAGATAGCTCAGCGGACTAAAGCATCTGCTTAAGCAGAGCGCAGTGGCCAGGGTTCAATTCCCAGCATGCCGGGCCAGCCCTGCCCCTGGGGCACACTGAGACGGCCACTAGAGTCTGGGCAAGGTGGTGCGCACCTATTATCCCAGTGCTTGGGAGGCTGAGAAAAACAGGAGAATCACTACAAGTCCACTCTATGTAGTGAGACCCTGTACTAAACACATATAAAAAAAGAGAAACAAAATAAGGAATACCACAAACAAACCCAACACTGTATACCAAACCATACATTCCATTAAGCTTTTTAATAAACCAGTCATATCCCAGTGGTTTCTTCTGAGGGAGAGGAGACTGCACACATTAGTGCCAGGATCCCTACATCTGTAAGACAAAACAAAAGGACCCGCAGACAGACTCTGACCCTGACCAGACAAAGCAGGAAACAGAGAGCTGCTGCAGACCCCAGAGCATCAGGTGTTTCTCCAGCAGCGGCCCTAGGCAGTCTAGAACATGAGGGTAACAGAAGCCTCTAAACTCACAGATCTGTCCACAGACAAAAAATACCCATGAGGAGCTGGGGAGATAGCTCAGGAGAATAAGTGCTTGCCTGGTAAGCTCAAGGGCCTGAGTTCAATCCCCGGTTCTGAAAAAAAAAAAAAAAAAGAAAAAGGCCATGAGGTGACAGGGAGGCTGAGCTGCAGGACTCAAGGACTCTAAGCGCTCCCAGAACAGCTGGGGGGGTGAGGCTAAGCCAGGAGTGAAACAGTCCCAGTCTTCTCAGTTGGTGGCAGTATTCCCTGCCAGGCACCTACATTCAGCAGCCACAGCTCCAAGACTCAGGTTTGTATCCTAGAAGTTCTTCTAGGAAAGGAGATCAGCCACAGAATGATCCACAGACTCTGCCTGACACTGGGGGTTCCTCCCAGGGACAAAGTGGCCCTGCTGCGCTCCCCCGAGCTCTAACAGTCGGCAAGTCCTATCTGTGCACACTGAGTTTCCGAACAGTATCACAGGGCCTTGTTCTTATGTCCAGCCAAGGACTGAAAGACACTTCAACAAAGCTCTGAGTGTCCTGGGGTTAAAGGCACCCAAAACAGAAGAGATCCTGCGAAATGAGCAAGAAAACTCCAAGACCATCCACAGCAAAACATATTCCAACGTCAGCCAGCAGGCACCATGAAGAATTAGCATCAGAACACTTGGCAAATGAATGTATTACCAGGATGCATCAACGGTCTAAGTTTAAATATAAGGGAGCAATGTCTTCAAAATCTTTGACAGTATTTCAACCTATATCAAGCAATAACTAAAATGTGCTGATGGAATATATTTCATCAAAAATGCAGAGACTGGGCCAGGAGATAGCTTGGCAGTCTAAGCGCCTGCCTGGGCAAGCGCCAACACCCAGGTGCGATCCTTAGTACCACATGCTGTGCTGGCCCACACCAAGGCAGCTACTGAAACTGAATGTGGTGGTGCACGTCTGTAAATGGCAGCACTGGGGAGGCTGAGACAGGAGGATCACTATGAATCCAAGCTACATAGCGAGACCCTGTACCACGTGAATGAATAAATGAATGAATGTAAACTCCAAAAAGCCTGGAGCAGTAAATTATGAAAGAGAAAGAAAGGGGATCAAAGGAGGAGATCCAAATGGGACAGGAAAGGGAAATTACTGAAGATGAGGAGGAAGTCACAGAACGACACCTGTCCAGCAAGCCTAGATGGCAAATAAACTAGAAGCCATGGAAGGACACAGGATTCAGGCAGGAGGAGACACAAAAACCAAAACCCTGATAGTTTTTCTCTGTTAGAATAAGTCTTGATACATAGACCTTAGGCTGCTCTGAGGCTTGAGACGCTCCTGCATCAGCTTCTTGGGTGCTAAATTACAGATGTGAGCCATTATGCCCAGCCAGAATGGACACTCTTAAAGCCGACTGCTCTATCAAATATGGAGATGAGATTTATGATAAAGATGAAGCGAAAAAAGAAAATAAAAAAGGTAATTCTATCATGCAAGAAAGCAAAGATAGGGGCTGGGGAGATAGCTTCGAGGCACAAGTGCCTGCCTGGCAAGTACAAGGTCGTGAGTTTGAACCCCGGTCCCACAAAAAAAAAAGAAAGCAAAGATAGCTATAGCATACTATAGAGAAGTTTGTGAAAATCATCCACATGATCACATGATATTAGACCCCCCCCAATTTACACACAATGATAACCGATTGTATTGAAAGGAAGGAAAGCACTGGAACATGTGTGGGCAGCACAGGAGGGAGAGCAAACCCGCCACTTGTCATAGAACAGCAGCAGCAGGTCCCCGGCACTCTACGCATGCTCCAAGGACCACTACAAGCACATCCTATTATTCACCCTTTGCTCATTCCTATTTTACACATTGGAAATGGAGACAGAGCTTTTAAGCAACCTTGCCAAAAGTGTCACCTAATTAGTGACAAAGCCAAGAATCAAGTCTAAGCAACACAGTACCAGAATTCACACTGCTATCTGATTCAACAGCAGATTTCAGCAGGTGTTAGTACTACTTACAAACTGAGAACTCCACAGAATATCAATACTGGCTACATCCATAATAACTAGTTCTATAGCCTTTGTGGAATTTTGGATACTCTTTAACTTACAGAGCAAAGTTCAAAAAAGACTTCTCAAAGGTTAGCTATAACACCACACATGAAATCCTATGAAAGAATGCTTCCTACTGTTGGGTTAAAATCCATCAGCCTACCTTGCAACCTGAGGTTATCTTTTACACAGGCAAGATTTTATAACAGCATGCAATGATCATTTTGCATTTGGTTGTTACGAGGTCTCACTACACAGCTCAGACTCACAGTGATCCTCCTGTTTTTAGCCTCCCCAGCACTGGAATTACAAGTGTGCGCCACCATGCCTGGACTCGGCAGCACCCTCAGCCTGCCCTGGGAGCGGGGCTGGCATGGCATGTGGTGCCCAGGATCGAACTGCGGTCCCTGAGCTTACCTAAGCTTGCCTAAGCTGGTGCTTTAGTCTGCTGAGCTATCTTGCTGGCCCACGCACTGATCATTTTGAAAAATACTGGTTCACTGTGGTTAGGCAGATCTTCCACAGGTTGGCACATTCAAAATACTGCTTTCACGAATCTTCCCATTGATCAGACAGACACTGATCAGGAAGCTGTCGCGCTCACAGTGGTGGATAAATGTTTTCTAAAATTTGAATTCCCTCTTGAAAATGCAGGGTTTGCTGGTACGAAATGTTTCCGTTTCTGTGGCAGATTCACTGTTCACGCCGAGAAATGCTCAGCCACACGCCCAAGTCTAATGCACTGTGATCTGTCAACTCATTGTTCTTTCAACTAAAAATGACATTCTGTGGGGTGGGGGTGGCTAACTCATCCCATAGCTCAGTCTCACTTGTGGTGATCCTGGAAGCATCGAGGGCACGCATATGTGCCAAAATGCTTGATGCCAATCTCGCATTTCATCACATAATATGCAGGTGTTGGGATTGAGGACAATTTTTAATTTTTAGTGATTCAAGAGCACTTAGGGAAATAAATGTAGGAACTCACATGATAAGCTTGGTACCATTGCTCTGGCTCATAATTTTTTCACTTTTTTTCTTGCATCATAAATGTAAACATAGTGGGAAAAAGCAAATAACATCTTAGTACAACTACAAATTGTTGTGACCTCAGGGACTATTTAAAAGGGACTAAGGGACCCCAGATGTCCTTCTTAGTTCCTGACAAACATTAAGAACCGTTATCTTACGTTTCTATTATGCCTACGGCTGAAAAATGAAATGGTAATATAAATAATTTTAAAATAGGAAGGTCAGTACCAAAAGTTGTTGTCTGTCCTTTAAGAATAACTTGGTCATGTATGTTTTTCATAATAAGCCTCATACTATTTTACTTTCTTAACTTAGTTTAATAATAATAAATAAATAAATAAAAATTTCAAAACCTAAATATATCAGGGCCAGTGAGATGGTTCAGTGGTCTAAAGTGCCTGCTTGTGCAAGCTGAGGCAACCACAGGGACCGCAGTTCAATCCCCAGCACCACATGCTGCACCAGCCCCACCTCCAGGGCAGGCTGAGCCGGCCATAATAATTAAAAAACAAACAAACAAAAAAACTAATCATATCCACACCACAGGCCAAGTATCTGTTCCTTTTCACAAGGATGTCCCAAATACACCCTGTCCTGCAAGACCTGTGCCTCTACACATCCACGAATATTGCCATAAAAACACAGATACTCCTAAAGGACAGCAAACCAGCATTTCTGCTCATTTAGAGATACAGACATGTACTGGAAGGTCTACAAAGTGACAAACTTCAGGAAATCCATTTCTATCCAAAGCCACCACCTCCTCTCATAGCTACACAGGATATCAGCACCTATGCTGGCTGCACGCTCTCTGTAAGACACGAAAAACCGTTGCTCGCCAGATCCCAAGCAGCAGGCATGCTCAGTCCCTTTCTGCTCAGAATCTTGGCACAGAAACTTTAGACAGCACGAAACAGTTTCTCCACAGGTCCTGACATGGAAGGAAATCATACCTGAAAGGGGGAGCCGTGGGCCAGAGGAGACTTCTCAGCACTCTTTAAAGCCCGTTGCTGGGCCATGAAACGAACCAGGTGGTTTGTTTCAGGAGAGCCCCGTGCACCGACCGCAGAACGTCGTCTGGCCTTTTTAAGGTAGGATGACTTCCCTGTAATGCAACACTTGTATGAATCAGAACGAAACAAATCAATTATCACAAGTGACATCCAATGTCTATGATGAGCCAGCCTGAGAGGAAACTTGCCAGGTACACACTATGTAACACCAAGTAGAGGTTAAGGTCAGCTATTCATCACTAGGCAACCTTGAGTCATGTGTTACTAACTTTGCAAAAGTATAAATAAAAGACTATTCTGCTGAAAAAAAAAGAAAAAATATGTAGAGGTATACACAAGATAGGATAGATATACAGCTACTTTCTCATAGTTCACTGAGAAGTTTGTACCACTATTGTTTAGACAAGATATCATGTCTACATTTTGTCCTCTAATTAACTTCTGCAAAGACAACTATGTGCAATGTATTAATTATTGTAACTATACTACTAACTTGTTTTGAAAATGTTTAATTGCTATTTTTTGTCATTAAAATGAATATTTAAAAAAAATTTTTAAAAATAACACCAAACAGAGAGTTACTGGCAACGTTATTCCTACCTGATCAATCAGATAAGGACTTTTGCTTATCTCGATTTAGTCTACATTCATAGAGCCATGCCTGGCACACACAAAGCATTCATTTAAAAGGTTGTTGAATGAATACACAAACACAATTAATGGTCTTCACTGTTTGTTCCATTTTTCCTGCACACAGAGGTAGGCAATGGCTTACTCTTGACTAACTTCCCTTTTCTGAATTAGTGTGAGCCAACAGGATGGAAAGAGCTCCAGGTAGGCACTTGTACAGCAGTCCTCCCTTATCCATATCACTTTCCTTGGTTTCAGTTACCTTCAGTCACCCACATTCTGAAAATATTAAGTGCAAAATTTCAGAAATAAACCGTTCCAAGGTTTATTCCAAGTAACATGATAAACTCTGTGCCATTCAGCTTCACCCTACTCAGGATACAGCCCTTGCCCAATGTTTCCACAGTGTATATGCTACCAACCCATTAGTAACCTAGCGGTACTTCAACTAACATGTTTTACTTAATAATGGACCTAAGCTCATAGGTAGTGATGCTGGCAATTCACATAAGCATCCTTGAAGTGAAAGGTAAAAATACAGCAAGATATTTAGAAAGGCACAAGCCATGAAATCAGTCAGGCAGTTTGTTCGACTTCACGTAACTTTTATCATAATATATTGTGGTAATTATTCTCATCTATGTTATTAATCTCTCACTATGCCTAACTTACAAGTTAGATTTTGTCACTAATACACATGGATAGGAAAAACCAAAAGTATATATAGAACTAAGTACTATCCTCGGTTCCAGAAACGTACTAGGGGTCTTGGAACCCCAGGGATGGGAGGTACCTGGGAGGTAAAGAAGACACTGTACTCTGCTACTCTTAAATTCTTGAAGATACTATTTTGTCTCGGATCCTACTTGCTTTCAGTATACTACTCTGAATTTCGCCCATATGCCTGATGACAAAATGAACCCAGCTCTTTATAAGTCTAAAGGTGATGTTTTAAATGCTGCACTTCACTCCCAATCCATTCCCACATTTCTTTATTCATGTAAGTCAGATATCACTGGTGAATTTTCTAACTACTGCTTATAGTTTAGCGTAAGTTTCCATTTATGACTTTTGAAGGAGGCACACCCCAATCTATCCATGTTATAAACTGTTCTCCAACTTCCTCTTAATGTTGTCATATATAAACACGAAACACAGGACAATCCACACTGTACACCTTCTCGAATCCTGTGTGTTGGGTTAAAGAGTGATTCACATATGCACTGTTTTCCAGGATGAGCAGAGAACACGATTTAGGAACAGCGTCACACAAGGTGTCACTGTTCCTACTGTCCTGCTGTGTTTGGCACAGGAACTGTGCACAGAGGCCTGCTATGCAAGCTTGCAGTCAGAGTAGCAGAAATGAGTTACAGTGAAGTGATTTTTAAACCTGAAAATCAGTGCAATGATAGTTTGAGTGCTTCTCTTACCTGAAGAGCTCTTAACAAAACTTTCAGGTGTAATTCCCAATTGCTCCACAGTTACTGTGGAAAAGCTGAAAGGTGACTTAAAAGTCTGTGGTGTGCAAAAATTAGAAGTCACTTCTGCTGCATGCTTCTGAGGAGTCACGGGGTTCCCGGTTCCCAAAATGACAGAGGCATTTTCTGAAACGGAGAACATGTTGCAGCATTATTCGTCATTACCAAGACAAATATATAAACCTCAGATTTCACAAGGAAACAAACCGCTACGTACCTGCATTATGAAGAGCAGATGCCGCGGTTTCAGGGGGTCCCTTGTCTTGTGAACTGGTATCCATCTAAAAGATGCAGAGGGAAACAAAACATAGCCCTCTCACCAGCACCACTGTGTTTGGACACACACACACGCACACAATCTCATTCAAAGCCGAACACAACCCACGTTGGCCTGGAATACACGAGGCCAGGATAATTTGGAGCGCAAAGCAACAGAAAGTTGGAGGAAGCTGCTGCTTAGGCTGAGACAATACCGAGCAAGGACGGTACGCCTGGCCTGTTCGTTCTTCCTGGGCATCTCTAACTGCCTCACGGAAGCAGCAGTGCGAACTACCAGACGCGGTTGGCAGGTCCTGAGAGCCCCAGAAACCTGAACTTTCGGCGCCTTTGGCGGCCAGGGGCAGGTCGTGACCCTGAGTGGGACGCGGAAGGCCGGCCCCACACTTCGACCCTTAGCGCGAACCCCGCCGCAGCCTACCTCTCACGCCCACCTCGGCCCTCTGCCCTTAGGTTCGTCGTAAAAGCTGCGCACAGACGAGACCTGGTGCGGCGTCCAGAACGCTGCCTGGGCGCCCAGCAGAGCACTGGCCGCCGCGGCTACCCCGCTTCCGACTGCACACGGGCCCCGCGCCGATTCAAACCGTGGCTCCGCCCCCTCCAGAGGAAGGAGCAAACCGCTCCGCCACCGTCCCGCACGTGTCAGTGCGCACCCCGAAATTAACCAGACCTCTCCCTCGCTGCCTCAGACAAGGCAGCGGCCCCCTGGGCTTAGAAGGAGACCACCACTAACTGCGGGGGATCCAGCGAGCGGAGCAACTAGAGTTAATCCGCCTCTCGGGGACTACTTTCTGTGAGAGTTCCTCGTGTAACCTTACGGTTTGTCTTTTAGTTCCGCCTCCCACCTTCTGATTGGGTACTGCAAACTTCGAAAAGAATCACTGAGCCAATCCTGACGGAATGAGGGGCTGGTAGTGGGCGGGGTTAAAGAAGGGGGCAGTGCCAAGCAGTGCTTGTGCGGGACTCTTTTAGTTCACCACCTCCTCTCTCAAACCCCGCCTCCGTATGCAGATGAGTGTTTCCTAGAATTGAGTGTGCGCCTGCTCAGTAACGCTTCGAGTCGCCGTTTGGCTGTTACTTCTGTTCTGATTGGCTGATATGCCTTTCCGTCTTATTAGCGTTCAGCCTCTCTTCCCTCCTTCCTCCCTGACTGGGGTAAGTTTGAGCCCACCCAATGCAGTGCTCCTATTGGCTAAATTCTGGCCGGTGCCGCCTGTTGATTGGCGAAGAGCACTGTCGGTCCAGAAGAGGTGGGGGAAGGGTCCCAGACCGGCAGAGGAGCCTAGGGGCGGGGTGGGAGGAGGACCGGCCAACCCCGGGGTGTGGGACTTGAGTACGTGTGTGGTGTGTCCCTTAGAGAAGGAAGGTGGCGAAGGGAGGAGAGCCCGAGTGGGTGGAGGGAGGGGAAGGGCGGGAGGAGAAAAAGGTGGGAGGAGGGCCAGGTGGGAGGGTGGCGGATCACTCGGGACCCCACGGGGGCAGCGCGATGAGGCGGGTGACCCTGTTCCTGAACGGCAGCCCCAAGAACGGCAAGGTAAGGCCGGGGGCGGGCGGCGGGGTGCGGCTCCTGTGGGGCCCGGGCGGGCGCGGACGCTCCCGGAAAGGGACAGGGTCCCCGCGGCCTCGCGACCCCGGTTCCCAGCCCGGGCCGCCGCGACCCCCGACTCCGCGGGTCCCGAGGGCGGAGTGCGTGTCCGGGGCTCCGGGCTCCCCTTCCCGCCGCCTCCCGCCTGGCCGGGGAAGGCGCCTGTGTCCCCGTGGTGCTGAGTAATGGTCAGCCCGGGAGAGCGCCGGTGCTGACCAAAGCCAGGTGCAGCGGCCGGAGAGCAAGAAGGAAACTCCTGCCCTGGTGCCTAGAGATCGCAGATCCACAGCGGGCTCGCAAACGAGGACTTTTCTTGATGGCTTGCCTCCCTTTTCTGCAAGATGCCCCGTCCCCCACGCCCCGCCGCCTTGCAAAACTTCTGTACACGTTGTATCATTGCTCCTTATTCTGGTTCCTTAGAGGACGGTGACATCCGACCAACCTGATTGATTTGACAGTGGCCCTGGCTGTGTTAGGCCTTGGTTGAGGGTGTGGTGCTGCACACTCGCCCAGCGCTGGAGTCGGCCAAAAGGAATCCTGTTCCTTCTCAGCCTCTTGCCCCACCCATGAAAGTTGCTCAGCTTCTTTGGAAAATTTTGGCTGTTGAAGGCAGACATTTACTGTGCGGCTAAATGATACGCAGGAGTAGCTCAGCCTTCGCAGTCGGAGGTAAAAGTTAAATTGGCCTCACCGTGTTCCTTGCTAGCTTACTTTTTGATTCCTGTACCTTCTGGAAACTTACATTTTTAAATAACAAAACCGGCCAAGGGCATAGAAAGTGCCTTTCCAAGTGCTATATACGTTTGAAATAAACATGCCCTGAAAAATCTGAACTACAGTGAAGTTTGTTGACTGTAATCTTGTGTCTTGCTCTTAGACGTTTAATATTCACATAGGAACAGTGTTGGCACAAATTCAGTGTGCTTCATAAAGTTTACCTTCTTCTGATGCTTAGCCTTTTCTAAATCTGTTTTGTAGTTTCATAACCTAAAATTGATGGAAGAAATATTTAGTATGTCTAAAGTTAAAAATGGAGTGTGCCCTCTGAAGCTGACTTCTAATTGACCTTCTTGTCTAATACCTCAGCTATGTTGCACCAGGAAAGACAAAATATGACTAGACAGAATATCTAGTCATAAATATTTAACTGTGCTCCAGATTGCTAAATCTGCTAAATTTTATTTAGCTATCTCTAAATCCACTAAATTTTATTGTTGTCAAAGATGGGCTGGGTTGGTCTTTTCATATTATTTTTAATATCTCTGTTTAGAAAGCTATCTTAAACCTCATTTACAAGAGATCCTGTTGTTTCCTACTCATCGTTTATTAAGCTCTTTGTACTTTACCTTACTTGTGAGAGATGCTATCTGGTATTTAAGTTTGATTCATTT